>CABEEJ010001176.1:0-59172 GCA_901482245.1 Timema douglasi
GGTAATCAGATAAATCTGTGCCGGGACCGAGGATTGAACCCCGGCCGCCAGCACAGATGTCTGACACCTTACCCTTAGACCGCCAGATCACCTACAATATATATTATTATTATCACAGAATCTTACTAGTGGTTCAGGTTATACTCTTATGCACTAGTTACTAAAATGTGTTAAGGATGGGGAAGGTTTAATTTAGAGGAAATGTACCCTTATTTGCGTGTAGGACGAGAGTCACCCATCGAGGAAAAACCATCCTCAGTACACCTTAACGGGATTGCAATCCCTATTTTCCTGTCATCGAGATTCAAGTGTATTGTGAGAGGGACGCCTTTGACCAATGCAGCCAGATTCAGATATCACGCTAGCTAAAAACTCCAAGTCATTACCTTTGATTCTTTCATACCAACACGTCAAGTATTAAAAAATATATTGAAATAATGATAGTTTAACAGCTTGGAACAAGATATTAGGGTAGATTAGTAAAAACAATTTTTACTTAAGAAAAAAATTTAAACGTTAGGCCATAACTTTTGACAGTGATCCCCGGAGACTTACCTAAGCCGAGAACAACCATTTATTTATACTACAATCTCTTAATTGAGTTATACCAAACCTACTTACTCTATGGCATTAGGAACTCTAAAGATCACTTACAATATTACGCCACCTATCCCTACTTTGAGATGGCATATTGATGTGGACTGGAAAGAACTGTTTTTCACGTCTTTTTTAAATGTTAATCTATCGGCGTAGCAGCTGTACAAATAAACCATACCTATCTCAATGCCACACCTTAAGCTTACCTAACCTATTAAATTTACATGGCATAGCTAGGATATAGGTATATCAAGGGGATAGGTATGGTATATCAAGAGGATGGGTATGGTATATTTCTCCCACTGTGGGTCTTCCCAATGGTCTCTTACCATTGGGATTGCCGGTCATAACCATGGACACGGCTATTAATAGATTATCCCACTCAATACTACATGTCGTGCCCATCGTAGCCTTCGAGCCTTGATTAGCCTAACAAAATCTTGTGATGAATACAGTATGTATCACATAAATTATGTTATATTCTTCAATCCCCGATGTCCTCATCCTTTTTTGCATCAAATATCTTCATATACAATATACTAAACCTGTTTTCGAGCACCCAAAATTTAGTTTCGTCATGTAAGTAAAGAAATCAAGTTTCACACCCATAAAGAACAACCGGTAGAATTATTGTTTCATATATTCTCAGTTTTACATTCCTTGAAAGCGGGCTAGCTGGCGGCCGGGGTTCAATCCTCGGTCCCGGCATAGATTTATATGATTACCAAACCCTTCCTTCACCTCTGACAATCTTGTGAATGTGGGGAATGCCAGGCCTCCACCGTGGTTCGGATTCCACTTTAAACCGTAGGTCCTCCATTTCACCTCACAATCACCCTACCATCACACATTAGCGTAAGTGCGTATAACCTGAATGGGTAGTAAGACGCGGTGCTAATAATAATAATAATAATAAACTTCATGTCGGGTGATTTCAGGTGACTAGCGCATCCCAATACTTTACTGCCTGCTGTTAGTGTGGTCCCAAACTTAATAAGCAAATATCAACCGAAGAAATCAGGCACCAAGTCTGTAAGTAACATGATTTAGCCAGACCTGAAGTCCAGCCAACCAATCAGAGCGTCGGTTGTCCGTTAATGTGTACGAATGTATAGACGCCCTCAAGACAAGGTTCCTGCTGCACCCCCCCACCCCTCCCAAAAAAAACCAGTATATGTCTCTAAAAATAAAGATTTGGTGCTGTAGATTCGCACTGAATCAAATTCAAATGGTCGCTAGGGTTTATTACAAACCCTGCTACATGCATAAACAAGAAACTAGACTTGGGTGATTTCTCGTTTTGATATGACTCGTACTTACTATCTGGTTTTATGTTTCTATTATATTTACTTTTAGGAAGAACACAATAAGTACTACCAGATAATATTAGTAAATTATCCAAACACTTTCTGGCCTTACTTAAAAAGTTCCAATATAACCAAGAGAAGCACTTAAGTGCCTACACTTTTCCTCTCGACAGAGAGAAAGTGTCACACAATGTCTGCAAACAGACAAATTAATCTCCGTCTCAGCTGACGTAGTAAGGATAATTTCATTATTCCTCCAGATTCCTGATATATATCTCTCTCTCTCGTTCAAACTTTTATACCGCTTTGTCAGGAAGACGTCTTTCCCACCCTCTTCCGCACTTTCTTGTTCAAGTTGGCGTGACGCCTCATTGCCAAATGTTCATAGCAAAGGCGCAACCGCTCGAAGCAAAAACAAGACTTAAGTTTCAACCTGTTTAGCCATTACTCATTAAGCCTTTAAAAAAATATATAATTCCTTTAATAATATAGCGATGCGTTTATTACCCTTTTGGGTTATATGGTTAAGTGCTAGTTATGTGCATGTTAAAGGGAAAAAGAAGGTTGAATTTAAAGGAAGTGTACATGCATTTTCATGGATGTAAAGTTGAAAGCCATTTAGAAAAAAATATATTGAATTCACCTATCCGGGACTCAATCCAGTTCTATTGGCCATCGGCAGTTTATTATATTGCGAGTGTGAAGCCATTCAACCATCGAATCTGGTTTTTGTGTTTTTTATTTATTTAATTTATCACTATGTCTTACTACCCGACTTCTCAGTGGCGTAGTTAGCCAACGCTCTAGTTTCGTGTTGAGCTAGACTGTCGAGGACGGGAAGATTGAGGTTCAAATCTCGATTGGATGAACTGGGGGTGGTTTTTCCTAATTTATTTTCCACTAGTCTTCTATATAAATGTGGGTTCACTTCTTCTAAATCTAACCCTCCTAATTCCTAAACCATTAGCGTAATTAGTACCCAAGTGTAGTAAGATGCAGTGCTATAATTTGTTCTTATTACCTGTCAAGGTTATACGCATGTACTATAATTATTACTCCAATGGGGCAGAGATGAGGAAGGAAGTATTTTAAATGTAGTCTTTCCACATTTTCTTGGAGGGAGAGTGGGAAACCATTTAAGGAAATCTACCCTTAGTAGACATTACCGGTATTCCAACCCCGGTTTCCCCGTCTTTAGAAGGCCAGTTTAATACGAGAGTGACGCATTGTACCATCCAACCACACGAGTGGGGTTTGTCATTTATTAATACTGAAGGTATTTATCACAACCATATATATATATATATATATATTTGTATAGTCTTAAAAATGACACCCGGATTCACTTTTTACACCAGTGGCTGATGGTACAAAGATATGGAAGGTAAAATTTAAAGGAAATTTACACCCATTTACACGGAAAATAAGAAATGTATTGGTAATATACAAATTAAAATCAACAAGAATTCGAAGCCCAATCTCGCTATACCATGAGATCGTTCGTGCGGATGTTAAGCGTTTCACAATTATGAATACTATGAAATAAAAATTCATTTAAAATATAAATCAATCAATTTATTTTTTACATTTGTGAATCTTGTGACGAATAGTAAATTTTAAGATCTTTTAATGTCTAGTGTGGTTGAAATGCACGTATAATGGTTGTACTAAAAGACGAATATATTGTAAAACTTATTTTCTACACATTCAAGGCCCTTCGAGGACCCAACCTTTTGTTTTTAGTCTGTCATTTTATATTTCTCTTTTACTTTGGTTAAAATAAGTATTTTAAACGTTTTTTGATTTTAAAATGTATAGTATGTTTTTGGAACTAAAAATAAGGCCGACAGTACATATTTAAAGTTATATTATATTTTATTTTAAATCTTTTAAAATACACATGCATGTAATTTTAGAAAAAGTCTTTATCTTAAATTAATTTAATTCTTATAAATTTTTTTCAAATTTGATCATTAAAAAGGCTTCATATAGTATATAATTAGTTTTAAATAATCCATAACCTATGATAAATATACTGTACCTGGTTCATGGATCCCCAACATTAATTATACAAATTAAACTAATTTTTTAAAATAACATTGACTCCAACAAGAGCTTTCCTGAAACATGTTTTTAACGTAATTGAGTACACGTCACACTCACATAATTATGCCCATATAAGTTGCATGTGAATAGTCATGTTTATGGAATATAAAATGAGTTATTTCGGAACCAAGGTTAATGAGTGCTATGTGCGAAACGGCAAAAGGGGAATAACATATGGGGGGAGGGGGACGGAGAGTAAACGTGGATGAAATATTTTGGTGGTGACGTGTGAGAGGAGCTACTGAGACATGTCACGTCATAGTCATTAATGCCTTACATGTTGGCGAAACTAAAAATGGAAGGGGGAGGTCAATAAAGTAAAGGAAGGGGGACACGTCAAGACAAATGGAAACTTTGCATTACTTTACTGTAGAGACATGTTTAATCTTGGCTCGTTTGTACAATATAAAGACGATAAAAGATTGTTGACAATATTTCATAAGAATTTTTTTTTCTACTGCCAAGTTTTGCTCGACTGGAAAACTAGGTAAAAAGGGTTGGAGTAGGGTTGAAAGCACTCTAGCTTTACTATCGTTGCACTCACATGAACTTTTACTTACTAAGAACAAAACATGTCAATATTTAAAATATACTCCCTTTTCCCTCTCCTTGATTACATTATCTTAGTTGTGTGTGTGTGTATTTGATATAAATATATTAAGTATTGTTTCTTCAGAAACTGTAATGACTTATTTTAAGCTAACAACGAAAATAAAACTACTTAAATGGAACATAATGTCCCAACATTATAATATATTATCTATTATCACAAACCGATAAAGAAATATACTAAGTCTTATACTTTTTATGGATGCAATTAATAAACCATTTTTACTTTCACATATACCAAGTATAAAGCCTTCACATGCTGACTTTCTAGTGAGCTTATCCAAAGAGCACTTTGTGTTGCATCACTACTTAAACATTGATTGACATTTTCTTCGTTTATTTTTAGGGCATATAGACCTTACTATTTAGATATAAAAAAATAATCCCTATATTCAACTGATTATACGTAGATAAATATACATTAATGTAGCTCTGGATTTATTCATCATTTGATTAAACCTTGTTATAGACTTTTTTCGTAAATTTTAATGTAGCTATACAAATATACCCCAAAAAATTTACCAAAGAGCGAGGCTCTGTTCTAGCTCGATCATTTGGCATGTAGGAATATCCGTTGTCTTGACGTTTTTTCCCACGATTTCTGCCAAGAAGTCTGACTTAACTTAACTAAATAGGTCAGGGATCTTATTTGTACCTATGCAGAGCGATGTGCATAAAGGGATTTTTGATCTGGTTATTAATTTCAAAATGGTGGCCACTCATAAAAGGTTTTGTCTTATATCTCATGCCAATTTATTTGGATTTAAAAGTATAAGCAATCGAGTTAGCATCTCGAACTTGTCTCTTAATTTCCACCAATGTTGTCAGACTGACGTTTTAAACCACATGAATAACTTATCTATAAAATTAATATACTAGTGAACATAATATTAATTATTTTGCTTTTTGTCGGATCTTTATCACGAAGGAAAAATATCAACTCTTAATCTAAGGAGAAGTTGTAGAAAATATTTTAATTTAAAATCCAAAGAGAAATCTTTTTAACTGTGGCAATTATAAAAACACAAAATAATTCTTAACTTTGCGTATTTAGCAAATTTTCAATGAAAAGTAAATTAATCTTTAAACAAATGTCATGGCAATTTTTTCAGTGTCATAGTTACTTTAACTCATGTTACTCACATACATAAGATAGAAAATGTATTTGTGGGTTTGATTTACTAGAAACAAAAAAAACATGGTGGTTATTTTATCGTTAGGTCTACAGCTCACAGAACTGCTAGTCTTTAATTGGTTCCCATCGTTTATAATTTAAAATTATTATTTTGTGTAAACAAAGTATTGGTTGATTTGGCAAAATAAATAAATACAGAAGGTATTTTACAGCGGTGACATCAATACCACCTTCCAAGAGTGCTATTTCAAAATCCGCCCTCGACATATGACTACAGTAGCCCCATGACTTATTTGGTGCTGACTGACAGCTCACAGCTTATAACTGACGGCTTTGAAAAGTTACCAGGCCAAATTATGTATCCCTGCGCCAAACCATATAATCTGCAAAAACATGGGTTTAGCAGCTGTTACTTCTGACAGTCAAAATTTATATATATACCTAAATGTTGACTGTCTGAAGTCAGCTGTGAGCTGTCAGTCCGCACCAAAGAAGCCATGGGGCTACTGTATTTAAATTAAATTCGGTGAATGTCAAGTGTGTGCTAGTAAATGCTGGTATTAACATACCCCTGCAGTTATTTGTTTTCTAGCATTGGATCCAAGAGAACTGTGAATAGCGTGACTACAAGGCCTACACTCTTCGTATATCTTTCTATCTATCCATTCGCGTCAATATATTTATGTGTGTACGTTTGTTCTAGGACAACGACACCTACGGCTACCTGAGTTACGGCGGGGGGCGCGGGGAATGGAATGACGTCATTCTCCCAGCCATAGCTAGCGAGCTACACACCCAACAGATGTATTACCTGATCAAAGGTCTCGAGTCCGGAACGAAGTACGAGGCGAAGGTGCAGGCTAAGAACCGTTTCGGTTGGAGCCAGGTCTCTGACAGTTTTCAGTTCTACACGCGTGGGCTAGGTCAGTACTTTGAAAACCAAGAAACTTTTTTTACCCCCTATCTTTCTTCAGAGATGTAATCCTTTCTATTTCTCTGGACACATTCAACCAACCAAAAGAGGGGAGGAGCTATTGGGTTTAGTTTTTATTGCCCTTGTAAACTTGCCATTTACTTTTGTAAACAAACGAGTCTTTGTACCAGACATAGTTCACTTTAAATATATGATTCTCTTAACGAATTATTAGATTACAATATAGCTTACAAGTTTAATATAACAGCATTAATTTATATAAATAAATGCCTATCAAATATCAACGGCAATTTTATTGTTCATTGGGATTTAAAGTTAATCTATTTAGTGTAAGCTTTATGATTTTTTAAAAATATATATTTACTTACTATATAATACATTTTGTTTAATTTGTGATTTATTGTCTTATAAATTCAAAGTTTTCTTAATTCATATCAACTAATACTTAATATGTTCAAGCTAAGGTTCTTTAGTTTGAAATCATATCTAGCAAACTAACAGCAAAGATCACCGATGGTATATTATATTGAAAAACTACTCACCTATTTAGACTAATTCCTTGTATTTTTATCTAAAGAACTTTTAAAATGCATAAGCTTTAAAACTTTTTCTTTCCATTTGAGTGAAAGCTTTCAATAATTAGTATCTAAAAAAAATATTTATTACAGATTAATTTAGTGAGATAAATTGAAAATTATTGATTCACTCCTTCACTAAATACATACAGAAGAGGTTAGCCATCAAATAAAATCCTAAAACACAAATTGGCATCAATTTGTTACTCGTAGTGGCCAAATTCTCACTCTAGAAAAAGAGTAAATTTTCTAGTTTAAAGAAGGTCTCTTAAAATCCCGATAGGGTAAAATCGTGGAACGGGGCTGGGGGATTTCAAATGTGGTTTTTACTGTAATTTTCCTATATCCTCTATGATGGGGTGTATTTTTACACACACACACACACACACACACACATATGTATATATATATATATATCCTCCATTACTCACAAATGTATGTAAGAACTTATCCTTGTGGTTAAAACGTATAAACCCTTAATTTCACCAAATACTAGTTCTCTTTCTGTCTGTACACACCCATTGATTACGTCACTGGGGTAGGGATTAAGACGGGTGCGAGGGATGTTGTTTGCAATCTGGCACAGTCCAAGCGGAACTGCATGGGTTGTATGGACCGGGTTGATCTTAGGACGTTTGGCGCGGTTGTGAAAACACTTGTATGTCTGGTTACATCCAACTCGCGTTTCTATAGCCAGTGGATGTTCAATCGTCTGACAGTTACGTTAGGTTCTGATTATATTAAAATTGCAAATATGAAAGGGAGTCTTCTTATGGCTAGGTCAATGTATGCTATTATAGGTTAGTTAGTAAAAAAAAAAATAATGCAGTTTACTCGGTGGTCAGTGTAGTTTGGATTATAATTTCATAAATATTAGGGTGCAATCGGTTTATTCTTAGCTTATACGTCCTATCTTGGTTGATATGAAAAAAATCTATTTACTTAGTACTGTTCCAAACGTCCTGTGTAGATTGCTCCAAAACGGGCTCCTTTTAGGGAGGAATGTACCAACCGTCCTACGGCCAAAGAAGGCATACACCTACATCTGAATGGAGAGAGTGTGGGAAACTTCGTATGAAAAACTACCCTCAATATATTTGAGTAGGATTCACAACCCTCCAAGCCCACAACAATCCACTCTTAACACGAGAGTGACACACTAGAATATGCGACCACTGTTACGGATCACGTATATTCCAAAATCAATTTAAGTTCTGTTATTGTGGTTCACTTTATTATAACACACATAATGTTATAATAATTAGTAGTGCGTCGAAACTAATTATAATTAGTTGAAAAATGACACGAGAGTAACACGGCACCCTTGTCTGAGCGTGCCAACGATCTTCCATTTGTTTATCTGGGACTTGTCCTATTTCTCAAGGTCATTCTTCACTAAGTTTAGCACTAACCTAAGAGGAGCATGTGTAGTCATCAGCTATTTTAATATTAATACTACATCCACATATACATTTATGCCACAGACTGTACTATACTAGATGGTTATGTCGTTATCTATTAATGAATTTTCCACACACGCCCATCTTATAACTATGAGTGTGTACGGGATGAATCTTGGTTAGCTCAATGGTAGAACCTTTACGCACTAGTACAGGTGTCAAGAGTTTCAATTCCCGTGTCCTAATGTCAGTTTTCGATTAGTTTATATTTGATGGACTATTATTTAATTAACATCGGTGCTAGCCTCTGTTTCCTCCTCTTAGAAGTTATTAAATACATATATTCAAATATTTTAAATATGTAAATTTCACACTCACCGCTTGTCTATTTTAAATAGACAAATCCTTGGTTCGAGTCGGACAAATATAAGGTTTTAATCAACACTTCCTAGTTCTAGTCGATCCTGCTTGTTAACTTAATGTGATTGGCTTGTGTGTGTATGTACATACTTGCTTGTTAATATCTAGCTTTTTTTTATAATTTGATACTCCTTTTTTTTTTGTTACATAAAATTGAAAAAAAAAACTCATTATATTTGTTTGTTCTCTCTCTCTCTTTCTTCCTGGCACACGCGCAGAGAACTCCCTGTATGAGCCCTCACCCGAACCCGCAGTATTCGCAGGTCAGTTTACAAACATTAAAAAATAAAAGTTTAAATAATTTCTAATGTTCACACCAACCTTATTCACTTTACCTTGCAATCTTTATATTTGTGGTTTCATTTATTATTTTGTTCTCTTTGTATCAATCATTCAATCACTTGCTTGTTTTATTTGTTTTTGGTTCACTTTTATTTAAGATCTTAAAGAGACAAAACCGGACTCTTTAGTTTGTTTTTTTAATCATAATTATTAAAATATTTCACTAAATGAATTACATTAACATAAATTTCATCATTGAAAAATGCATTCATTTTTTTAGAAACTACAAATACTATTTTGTTTATATAGAATATATAATTTAAAATAAACTTACATTGAAAAAAATATATTTTTTTTTAGTTATATTTTAGTTTTTGTCACCACATCCTTTAACATTTATTTTTCATAAAATTAAGATTGATGTTAAACATTTAAAACAAAATCTGTGTGTGCTTATAATTTTTTTTTTCCTTTCACAACCAACAGCTTACTCACTTTTTATCTCTTGGCGTTTTCATGTTTTCTTTAGCTTACTATTGCTTCAAGTATTTCGCATGCAATTTATAATTTCAATTAACAATTTTATTTAAATAAATGTAATATTTATGACATTATTTATAAGATGAAAAGTTAATTGAATACCACCAATCTGACAAGTATTATGCAAAAATATTAATTGTTTAAAATTTTTGAAATCTGCCAGAAAAAGAAAATTAAAAAAAATAACTTTGGAATTATATAGAGCTTACAGATAAGCTATAGTACAACTTCTATAGTTAATAATTATTTAAATAAAAAAGTTTTCTTCTTGATTTTTTTTTTGTTGCACCGCATCTTACTACCAGATGAGTTATACGCCTATAGACTAATTACGATTATGGTTTTAAGAAAAAGGAAGGTTATATATCTTATAGTAAATGTACCCACATTTTCTTGGAGGTAAATTGTAAAACATATTTTTTTTAAACCTCCCTCAGTACACCCGACTGAGATTCAAACCTTGATCACTCCATATTAGTATAGTCTATTGCAAGATAGACGCCTTGGACCATGCGGCCACTGAAGTGGGTTTACCTTTTATTTTTAATTTTAAGAGTTTCAAAATAACTTTACTTATTAATTTATGAACAAAATAAGGAAATTAATATAACCTATTTAATCTATGGAATTAGAATATCGTTAGTTAATTACCGTACACACTAAAATACGCTACCTATCTCAATCTTGAGCCAGTTATATCCAGTCCAACTCATTACACTCTCTCCTTATCTCGAGCTAGTTCTATCAAGAGCCTACACAGCTTAATATTTTTATTTAAGGCAATATTAAAATAAAATAAAAATACATTAGTGCAAAGCTAAATATTATGTAATTGAGTTAATATAATACTTAGAGAATAAATATAGTACAAAATAGATCAACTTTATTTTGCATATATACTAATGATGTACAGTCTAGTTTTCATAGGAAGAGTCTTCTATAAAATACACACTTATTTCGAATGACAATTATGATAGATTTTACTATATTTTTAGCGTTTTACTAATATAAATTGATACATAACAAAAGTGGCAGCTGTATTTAGTATGATTTAAAGTATGACCACGTGATAGAATATCTTGGTTATTCATTGCCAGTTAAAGTTCTTCCTATTAAACAATTGGGCTGTTTAATCTTTATTGGTAATGACACCCCTATTCATTAGGTAGAGACCTTATTTTAACATAAAGTACCAATATAGCTTTAAAAAAAATTACAACACATTTCAGTAGATAATGTGTCAGTATAAGCCTTTTGGTCCAGGAGTCCCAGGCCCCAATCCCGGGATAACCAAAAAAAACTTATTTAAATTGATTATTTCACTTTTAACAGTGATGGATTGACGGGTGTTGTGTATATTCTAGATTTAACTCAGTTTACTTATCACACTTTTTTTTATATAATCAGTCTGTTCAGAAATTAAACGTTAAATACCTCTTCTCCCCCTCTCTCCCCCCCCCCCAAAAAAAAGGTGCCAGATTATCAAATTGTACTAATTCCTCATTTCCTCAAATACATGCCCATTATTGAATTGTTTTTATTTTCATTTGTTAACTCTTTTCATAACCCTCTGTACAGAACCAGAAGTCAGAGATTTGGGCATGACAGCCTACAGCAGCGCAGGATCAGGAAACATGGCCGCAACAGTGACTCTCCTGTTGGTCACACTAATGGCATACACGTGGTCATAGACTATCAGGTGAGTACCAGTATTGAACCGGAGGTTACAGTATAACTCTGGTTATAAAACACTCTTAAGCTTGTGTCGCACTAGGTGACTTGGCTCACCGCAACTGTAGTAACCATCACTACACCCAATATAATCGATGATGGAACTGTATGTTCTATGGAAGAAAGCTTTATCCTTACAATATCTCACTTTACTGTTGCCAAATCTCTTCGCTCTCAGTTATGTATAAAGGTGGTGTGCTTTGGTAAGGAGCTACTGGTAACATCGACGAAGCAACGCTGCGAAACTTATCTTGTTTTGAAGGGATATTGACCCCACAAACGATAGAATGACAACGCTGTTTCCCATTTAGTAATCATGCAGTCAGTTACCTCAGAGATGATACCCAGCTGTAGTCATCCAAGTTTTACTGGGTAGTCCACCACTCGCATGTCCAACTAGTGAGTTATAACCATGGTTATTCTTATTGAATATGTTCTTTACACTCGCCGGTAGCGCCCTACTACACGTGACCTAGTCACTGGTACTAATATCTTGGGAGTAGTCTCAGGTGATAGTACTAGAAATATTGGTGCCCCCTCACCCTCCTGCCCCTTTGGGGCAAGTACCTGTGCCACATTTGATTATATGCCTGTTTCAGATAAATTACAAAACTTTTGTAGTAAAAATATTTATATCATTATTGTTACTTGAAATATATCATCTTTGCCAATTTTATTAAAGAGTAACAAAATGTTAAATTATTTCATAGAATATTGCTCATTTAAGATTTTTTAAATAAAAAATTACATTAATACAGGTTATCCTATTCAATAAAGGCTGTAAAAGAAAGAAAAAATATCTGTCAATAGTTCAATTGAAAAAAGTTATACATAATTAATTGATACCTCAATAATTACTTGTGCAGCTGAAAATAAATGTTACAGAACTTCGCACGGACTTTCTCGCTCTATTGTTTAAAAATTGAGATATTTACTCAAAACTCGTAATATATGTGAAATAAAATAATATTCACTAACAAAACCAAGCATAAATAGCACTATAGTTATGTAAAACATTTTTTGAGTTCTGGTTTTAAATTCTATAATCCCATTTTTTTTTAGTATTAATGTCATTTGTATGTTTGGACCGATAAAAAAAAGTGCACTATTAGGTCCACAAGGGTCAACACTTCGTATCAAAATTTCAACTTCCGGCTAGAATTTTCGACATTCTATTAGGTGTTGTACATCTTCATGTCATCACATTGCTATTAAATTCCTCATTTATAAATTTCTACCAATAAAAAATGTAAGTACTGACTATTAAGTCTAAAATTGACAAAGGAGAAATGTTTGTACAGCAATAATCTAGGTTTAAAGAAAAATAACTTTTTACATACTTGTATTTAATTACTCTATGTCAATGGAGAATTATTGCGTTAAAACTTTAGTATCTCCTTACAACTAAAGCTTACAAAATAGTATACATATATTTGCCAATTTATCAGAAATTGTTAGTTTAGTAAAAAATATATTTCATCATTTTTTTTATTTTTAATAGTACTACAATTTTGCAATTATAAGTTATTTATTATCTCAAATAGTTGCGAAGATACGGAAATTTCCGCATAAAATTCAGTTTTATGGTTAAATGAAAATATCCAATTTATTTATAATCTAAATCAACAACTTGATACGAATTTTAATCAAAATCATCAGGGCTAGTTTTGAGAAAATGGATTTTTTTCACTTTTCGCTTTTTATTAAATTACTCTTAATTGTGGGGTTAAAATGACACAAACAGACGGCATTGCAAAGACTACATTTTAGGGTTCTGGCGGGGGAGGAGGGGGGGTGTGGGTCATGAGACGTAGACATCCTTAGGATATTTCAGGATTAGATTTTTTTTTTACGGTCGCAATACTTTTTCTTGTGTGTTCAAAAAGTTTAAAACATATATTAATGTTTACTTATAGCTTTAATGTTGTTGGTTTCATAAAATTCTACGTCGACTAGAATATTTGTATTATAAATAGATCTAGATATTTGTAACAAAAAGTAATTTAAAATCTCAAATAGTTTCAGAAATATGATATAAAATGAGAATTTATGCATCAGACCTGAGGTCTTAAAGTTATTTTGCCGAAATATTTAGAGTATCCAGATTTTGATGAAGCTTGACATTTCATGACCCCCCCCGAATCCGAAAAAGTAGTTTTTGAATTTCCGTCTGTCTGTCTGTCCCTTCGACTAGAGCCTAAACTATTTTACTGACCTACCTAAAACTTAGTATCTGGGGTTTTCATAGAGTTGCCCCCACGCATTTTTGGAATTGAATATTTAAATCTAAAATATAAGGTAGTTTATTGAAGGGCAAAAGGAGGAAAAAAGTTATTTTCTTAAAATTAGCTGCAACAATTTTCGTTAAATTTAATTTCAAAATATTTATAAATTGTCTAAGCAAAATGGATATTATAAATATTTCAGCAAAATTACTTTAAAACCTCCGGTCTAATGCCTAAATTCTCATTCTATATTATATCTCCGAAATTATTTAGATATTAAATTACTTATCATTGTAAATATGTAGATTTATATATAATACAAACATTAGATTCGAAGCATAATTTTATTAAACCATTAACTTTCAAGCTAGCTTTTCGAACACTAAAGGTAAAAGTATTGGGACCGTAAAAATAATCTAACCTGAAATGTTGATCGATGTCGACGTCTCATGACCCCCCGAACCCTAAAACATGGTCTTTGCAATACAATGCCGTCTTTATGTGTGTCCTTATAACCCAAAAATTAAGAGAAATTTAGTAAAAATCGAAAAGACAAACAATCGATTTTCTCAAAACCGGCTTTAAGGATTTTGATTATATTTCATTCTTGAGCTTTGGTTAATATTATAAAACAAATGGCTATTCACAACTTTTCGTCAAAATTACTCATCATAGCATACATGTGAATTTATTTATAATAGACATATTTTACTTTAAATATATTTTTATGATAACAAAAGTTTTCAAGTTACACACACACATAACTTTATATATATATTTCTCTTAACTTTGCCAACCCTTTCAGGTAAAGTATTACGACCGTCAAAAAACTCTAGCTCGAAATATTGATGGATGTATACTTTTCATGACCCCCTGAAACCTAAAAAATTGTTTTGCAATGGCGTCTCTGTATCTAACCCTAAAATTAATAGCAATTTACTAGATGATAAAAAGAGAAAAACTCCATTTTCTCAAAATCAGATACAACGAACGATTCTCTCTCATTTTACACTCAATAGTAAATAATTACCTATTTTATTGGTCAAAATTTATTAAAAAAAGATTTGATAGCAATGCGATAATCATAAGCTATACATCCCCTTGTAAAATGACGTAAAACTTTAACCTAAGTCAACATTTTAATATGAAATGTTGACCCTCAAGGATTCAATATTGATATTTTTTATTGGTTCAAATATACAAATAAAGACATTTATTCTTTAGAAATAAAATTATGAAATTTAAAACTTTGAATAAAAAATGTTTTACGTATGTCTAGTGCAATTTTTTCTCGAGTTTTCTAGTGTATATTGTATTACAAATTTTTAGTCAATAGCTCCATTTCTAAACAATAGAGCGAGAAGGTTCTTGCAGAGTTCCGTACCATTTATTTTTATTATTTTCAGCTTGTAAAAACTACTTCGCCAAGTTCATTAATTATTGGTATTACTAAGCCTAATCTTAAATCAATATGTGAATAGAAAGAAAGAAAAAACTACATGTTGTCCCCATTCATCTCATCACAGAGAACATACCACCTGGTAAGCCCTTCGTTTCAGCTCCTGGGACAGCCAAGTCACTTTCTGAATCCTCACAACAAAGACATAGCTATTACTGATCTGTGCTCGCTTATTTTGGGGCGCTTTGCGGTGCATTTATCCATCATTCTTTCTAAGAAATCAAAGGTTCTGAAGTGGTCAGATGATGAAATTACCCTTTTTTTGAATTTTTGGAGGAAATATGAGAAATTTTGAGGGATAGAATATTCAATTTAAATCCGAATCAACGTGCGAGAAGACAATTTCACCCAATTGTATTGTCAACTGAATCCGTGCGGGTTTCAAAATTTTGAATAAAAACAAGTCTTAATAGATTCATACTAGCCTTCGTTAAACATGTCGGCGATGACCGATAGACGTCATTTTCGAAAGTATTTATGGAGCAGAATGGCCTACTCGCCACAATAAAAAAAAAAAAATAGTAGAATCATGGGAATAGCAGCTACTAAAAACAGAAGAAACTTAATAGCTACTGGGTAGAAGCCTGCTTAGGTGGCCGTACGGTTTGCCATAGACTAGACTGCTGATGACTGGAAGATCGTAGTTAGGTCCCAGTCAGGGATACATAGTATACAGGGATTTCCTTGATAGGTAGTGTACTTTAGTGTAAGCGGCAGTCAAATTTTGAGTTACTGGTGCCATATAGTAGGTAAGAAAGTAGGAAATAGGAGGTTCTTGGTTGTGAAATGCTAGGATAGTGTAATCAAATATTTATTAACATATAATAAGTGTAAATCATACAATTTAAGTAAATTATGTGAACATAGGTTCTAATACTATCAAATAAATTATATCCGATTTTGAATTTATATAGTAGAGCTCCGATTTTTTTGCACCTTTCCTTAATTTTGATTCGGGTTATGTGCTTCTTAATTACTCTAATTTATTTGGTATGAGAAAGGTCTAATTTAGAGAAAATGTACCCACGTTTGAGTGTAGTAAGAAGGAAACAATTTAGGGAGAACAACCGTAAATACACCCAACCGAGATTCTAACCACAATTTCTCGCCATTGGCTGTCTTGCGAAAGTAGCACCTTAGACTATGCATCCACCGAAGTTGGCTCTTATTTTTAAACAAGCTATATTTTGTGGAAATAACTTTAAGTTCAACATCTTGCTTTTATCATCTTGCTTTGTGATTCAAATGAATAACTAGTTTTAAAAATAATCTATAATTTATTTAGTAAGTTTTAAAGAAATTACAGACAGTTAAAATCATTATTTTCTATGGTAGTTTTTATTTTTAGGCCTGAATGAAAAAATGAAATGTCTTAAATTCATGTGATGTAAAAACGAATTATAGTGTCATTAAAATTTTATATGGCTAAACAAATTGTAGCTAACGGGATTTATTAATGTGTTTTCTACTTCTCCCTTAGGTTTCAATAATTTTATGAATAATTTTTTTAAATATTAAGTCATTTAATTGTAGTCTCTTTCCTATCAAACAGATGAGTTTGTTCATATGTGAAACTGGCCCATTCCTTTTGGGTGTAGGTAGGTGTTGTCTTGTATTTAGTATTGCGCCGCACTTGAGGCATATTAGGTCTGACTATGAAACTGTTCTATAGTCAGTCACCTTAAACGTAAGCCTTAATATAGCTCAGAATAACCTAATTCCTTTAAATTCTAAATTGAGAGTTATATTTTGATTAATTTTATATTGAAACTAAGGATATTTTATCACTTTATTTATCAATATTTCCCTGTAATTTACTAAAGTTATTAGATATTCAAATTAGCTATAAAATTTGACTGGTTGCCAGTTATAACAATTTGTTACCTATTTATTAAAACCTACGGTCTATGATATTTTAAATTTACCAAACAAAGAACTTTAGGGGAAATTAAGATTTTTTATCTTCTTTTTTTAAGGTATCTGACTGAAGATTGGCAGAATTAGAAACAAATTGTGATGGAAAGGAAGTGTTTTCATACAAATGTCATGCTGCAAAGTATATCTTGTCAGAACTTGTATAGTGACTTATGAAGACAGAGAAAAAAATGTGTATTTTTAATAGTATTTTGGACAGTGTAATGAGCGCAGATAAAGTCACTATTAAATGAAGAAAAAACTAGAACGTTCGTCGAGCTGACAATCTTATGGTAAGAATTATCTAAATGAAAAAGAAAATTAAGTTCTGAAGAAGCTTTTAAGTGTCTCGATTCTAAATGAACAAAGGTATGGGAGGACTTATGAATATAAGTACAGTGCCATTTTAAAATAAAACATGTAAGAAACAATGTGTACCAACATAACAAAAAGACTCTTTAAATGTTACCTATGTGTATTTAATAAAAAAAAACCATTGGATTTAGGGCTATGAATGAGTTATGAGAAAATGTTGTTTTTATGTAATAAATGCTGTATCTAATATTGTGTCAAAAAAAAGGTCGTTTCCAAATTTGAGGGGCCAAAAATGCATACTAAGACATTTTATTTATTAGATTTTATTTGAATTCAATTTAATTTTTTCAACTCTAGGAAATCAATATACTGTTGTGTTTTTATAAAAAATAATCTTGGTTTACAAACATATATAGTTTAAAGGAAGATATTATTGTAATTTTTAAAATATGTCAAAGTTTTAAATTGTGACTTATTAAATTTTTTCTGAGGAAATGAAGTTTTCAAGATCAGTATCGATCGATCTTAAGATTTTTTGCTTTATTTGTTTAGATTTTATTTTTTTAAACATTTTTAATTAGAATTAATTTTATACTATATATTTTAACCCAAACCGCTTTTATATTTTATAATCATAGTGTGAATCAAATATATACATTTAAATGATAATGGGACGATCATCATTAATTCCTTTTTTAAATACTGGTATACAATATGAATTAAACCAGTAAATACTTTTAACCAAAATACTTCAGAGATTAAAGTCAAAGGATTACATCACTTAGAAGTAGTTTATTAATATGTTTTTAAATTATAAGAGTTGATTGTATAGATATATATTTAGTAAATCCTCGTTTTATTATTTTATCTCAAATCTGCCCTAATGAACGAAATCTTGTTTCATTTAGTAAAAGTAAAGGTAGTACATTTTGCAATGATACGTAGGCAACGTTTTGTTTCGATATTCCTGGTAATCATCGACCAACGCCACACACTTTATATTCTCTGTGTTACCCTTCAGCCAACCCCTTTTCACTCTTCTTACTTATTCACCATCATTGATTTTCTCATTAATCACAGATATCCCCTTCTATGTTCTTCCAAATAGCACGTCGTCCCCCCCTCCCCCCACCCCTTATTTTGGCATGAAAAGGAATGGATTAACCGATAGAAAGAAATAAGCCTTTTAAATGAATGATGAACCAGTGAGATCGTCCCATTTTCTCTAATAAATATATTTATATGCTTTCATTGATATAAGTGATACAGCCCACTATAGTATATCATGTGTTTAAAGACACATCCAATAAAATATCTGTCCAAATCAAATTTTGGCTACTTTCTCTACAATGTGTGTTGGGTTTCAATGCACCAAATAAATCCATCCGTATGCAGTTAGAAAGTTCTACAGAGTGTTCAAACATTTTAGGAGATGAACCATCACTTGATTCAAAATATATAATTTGATAAAATCTTGTCTTTCAAAATAATTTCTTTAATTGCCAATATAAAGATTAGCATCATCTCAAACGATTTCACTTGGCCTAAACTATGCATGCTTTGGCGTTTCCACAGATCATTAGATTGAGTAATAGTTTACCTAATTTGATAAAACACTGATCAAAATGATTCAGTTTTGCCATGATTGAATAGATAAAAATATTAGCTAGCTTTCACTGCTCCAGGAAAGTGTGTTTAGATGCAAAGGTAACTTTTTTCGATTTTTTAAATAATTTGTATTACTAAGGCGTATCTATATTTAATTTCTTTGAGTGAATTAATGTTTAGTTCATTTGTTCACAAGGTTCTATGGTTATAATTTAAAAACTAATATATGTATTAGTATTTCTTGAAATCAATAGTTCTAAAATGTGAGAAATTGTATAAAAAAAAGGTATCATATAACCTTTAATGTAAATATATTTTCTTTTTTTTTCTTTAGCAATTTAGAAATTTTTATGAAATAACTTTTACAGAAATATTTCAACACCACACTTACTCATAAGTTTTTAATTGAGGGATTATAGATTAACAGACACAAATGATTAAAAATTCTGTTTCATAGTGTTCTAAAACAGACAATAATCAATCATATTGGTTTATTTTTACGAAAATAAGGTACTGATACTAAGGTTTAATGGATATTACATCACGCCCGTCAATGCTAATGGCTTTCACATATCCTTTAATGGAGGAATATGTTAACGAGAGGTGGGATTATATGATCTACAATGTCACTAGAAGAGGCACTTAATGCTAAAGTGGCATAAGTTTATTTTATGACAAAATTAATTTAAGCTAACAAAAAAGATACAATTTATTTTAGGCAAATATGTTATCAAATGGACGTTCAAGTGAGATATATTTGAATTGCTGCAAAACTATAAAACTAATTCGGTTTTAATAAAGCTTATTTTAATTTACTCAATTTAATGTAATTATTTAATTTTTAATCAAGTGATGAATCCGGTTTTTTAGAAAAAATAATCCCTATTGACTGTATTTTATATCAGATAAAGACAGAATTTTAATGAATGTGCAAAATAAACTGGAGAACAGAAGATATGAATGTGTGAGTTTCTATCCAAAAAAGGAACTTTATTTTTTTCCGAGGGAATTGATGACAATGTGTGTAAATAAGTTACTTTATAAATTAAATTATCATATTATTATACTTAGGGGTATTAAAAAAAAGTGTGGGTACCTCTGATGTGATATACTGTTACGATAATGGAGTATTTTGGACTTTCGAGCTAGTTTTTTTTATTGCTCTCTTATTGTGACGTGATTTAACATGTTTTTTCAACAATATGACAAACGATTTTAAAAAAACACGTGATCCATGTGTATAGGGGATACATCTATCAAAGGTTGGTAATACAACAAGGTTTCAAAGTATCTTTTAAAAAATACACATATAGACAAAGTATTTTGTTTGGTTTTCGATACCTTTGAAATTATTTGATTAACATGGAAAATATTTTGAATCTAATTGTTTTTATTATAAAACTAAATATTAATGGATATATTCCATTAATTAATGTGCATGCAATTTGAAAATATGCACGATATGGTTATATTTATATATACTATTTTTTTTCAGCCGTAACTGGAAAGCTACAACATTGTGTTGAATTAATTAGGTTTGTTTTGAAATACAATGCTATCATAGACAAAATTAAAACTAGTTTAAATCTATAGTAAAATCCATAGAAAACTGGAATAGATAAACCACTACACATAAATTAAAACCTAGACTTAAAAAAGGTTCTAAATAGTACAAATGATGTAAACTGTATACACACTTAGATCACGCCCAATTGCACTTTATATACTTGTTATGCAAATGGACTAATTTTATTGTTCATGTATGTTGCTTGTATTATATTCTTTAAAGTCTTTTGGTGATAAAATTAATAATACCTGTACTATTATTATTATTATTATTACTATCACATTATAACTGATGATGAAGACATGTAAATTTAAGTAAAAATTACATAATTTGTAATTTGTTTTAACATATAACATAAAATCATATGGGGTATTTTTTAAATCACATATTTTCAGCTCTTAAAAGATTTTTCATATTCACGCTAATATTAAGGTAAATACTCTACATGTGCATTTAAGAACTACCACATAGATAACTATTATGTAATCATAAGCTATTGTATCAAGTAATTATAATACGAATACATGTGGACGTTTATTTTAATTAGTTGTTTGTGTGTGAACTGTAAAATGATTTCTCACGAATAATCATACATGTTTGTGAAATTTTCCCACTTTTTCCATTAAAGCTCACAATTTAAATGGTGTTATGAGGGATTATTCAAATAACAAGCAGTATTTTTTTTTTTCTAATTTTATAAGTTTAAGGCTTTTTTTGTTTTAAATGTGGCTATAATTAAAAATATTTATTTAAAAAAAATAAAAAAGAGTATTTTAAATTAATTGGTAACTCAAATACAATTAGACTGTGAAAGCTTAGACCAATATTAAGATTCATTTTCCTTTTATAAAATATGAACATAAAACCAAACATTTACCAATAAATGTTATTAAAATATTATAAATCAATCTAATCACATGACATTTCAAAAAAGTATTGTCAATTTAAAATGATAAACATTTGCATATTTAGTTAAAGTGGCACAGCCCGTTCGATAAAATTACACAACCACAAGTTATTATATAAAACATAACCAAGAATAAAAAAAAGTCATTGATGAGTTCATCAAAAAGCTTATTTATACTTTGAATGAAGAGAAGAAAATGCTATATAGAAATAATGTGTGCCCTTCTCTCTAAAAAAAAAATGCTTTCTATTTGATGTTACCCAGCAACAACCCAAAACCAAAATTCACTCTCTTGAGTGTATGTCGTTTCTTAATCAATAAAACATTGTTGAAAAGAGATTATTCCGTATGTGTGCTTATTATTATGTGTGTATGCCAACCTTGCAAAAAAAAATTTGTATACTTATATGTGCAGCCAACTTCAAACTTTTAAATGGAATTGAGAAGCAATGTGAATAAAAATATGTTTATATTGTATTATATGTTGTGGTTCATTTATCATTAATATCCTCCTATCATTAATATCCTCTTATTTGCTGTTATATTAAGGCACGTTAAATATTTAGCAGTTGATGATTTCAAAACTCAAATTTTTGCCATAAAAATGGTTTAAAAACTCCATGTTTAGTTTTTCTAAAAATTATTTTTTTCCCAAAAATTTAAAATTTGTTACTTTGTTATCAAATAATTAAAACATACAATTTCCAAGCTAAGCACTAAATCTAAAATAAATATACTATTCACGGGGGTCAAGAACTATATAATGGAAACAAAAAATTGTGTGGTTTTAATAATGGTTGCATCTATTAGCTGTGATGAGAATTTTTATACAATTGTGTATAGAATGAGCATGGTAAGTAAGTATCAGCGACCAAAATTAACCACTTATTTGTTCGTAGTAGCCTACATCTAGACATGGGATTTGCAGCTGTAAGTGTAAACAAATGTTTCAAAATGTTCCCAAATAAAGTTTGATTTTTTTAAAAATCTTGGACAAGTAAAGGGAGTGTGGAGGGAGGGTAAGTTCTAAAAATACTATATTACTTAGAATGGTTTCTAAAATGATATTATATTAAAGTTCGATCCAAGGTCAAAATGCAAGCATACATCAGTTTAACAACCTTTTACTTTACCATGGCTATTGACATCAGTCCTATAAGCCTTAAGATTTTACTGTAAATAAAAATAGGTACAACCAATAGAGACAAAAACTAAATGGCTTTTAGAATAGAAATAGTAGCTCAGCTCAAACTTTACACTGTTGCCACAGGACAGGCGTAATGGTTGCCTACTAAGATAAAATTCGCAGCCGCCATCCATTATTTTGACATGAATTTCTTTCTAAAGGAACTCTTAGGGAGTAAGAAGACAGAAACATAAATACAATTTCCTAAAATAATCGACGAATAACAAAAAGGAGGAGGGGGTAAGAAAAATAAGAAAAGAATAACAAGGTACTCATATTGTAGTATATAAAATGACTAGCAATATTGGACAGGATTTGTTAAACATTACGACCTAAAACATTTTAAACTTATTATTTAGGTCATTAAATATAAAGGCTAACTTTAGAGACTATAAAACATGCAAAATAATAATTTTTAAAAGTCTAACCGGCCTTCCAAAGCACTACTATAATAAGATTATCATACCTTTCATTATTTAGTTATATATAAATAGATAACACAGCTTATGTTTATGAGATATATACATAAAGAACTTCCGAATTACAATTCATTGAATCTAATATTTTTGTACAGATAAACGCATACTTAGCATGAGCTACCATGACTACTATCAAGTAGCTGACCTTGTGAATGTGGGGAATGCCAGGCCTCCACCGTGGTTTGGATCCCATGTTAAACTGTAGGTCCTCCATTTCATCTCAGTCACCCTACCATTAAACATTAGCGTAAGTTCGTATAACCCAAATGGGCAATAAGACGCAGCGCTAATAATAATAATAATAATAATAATAATAATAATATGTAGCTGCCGATCTTCCAGATACATCCCGGAGCTAACCTAAATCCTAGTCACAGACTGAACCTGGACAGCCTTGTGATAAGACATTGGCTCACACTCAAATATTTGAGAATAAATTTAACAATCCAAGTGTTGGAAATATTACTAATTCAGTAACCTCATCAGTTATATATATATATTCAAGTGATGTATTAGCAGACCAGTTATTTGTAGTTACATGTAGTTCTAAGTGCTAGTAAAAATCTTAAAGGCATCAAAACAATACAATGCTTCCTGATAAATCTTTGTTCGTAAATTTTCTATGGTTAATTACATTAACTAATTAACAGGACAAAATATTAAAAATAATATAATCCTTGGATTAATATTTTATACAGATATTCTGACCAAATGCTATAATTTATTATATGATCAGATAAACTATTAACTTGTCAGGGGTTTTTATAATTTAATTTCAGTTACGTCCATTCGTTTGCGGCTGCTTAAAATCCAGCATCCATATAATTATATTGGCACTGCCATGGTTTTAGATAATTGTATAACGTTTTCCTTTGATGGTCTACTCTTTATTATTATTCATTTAATTGTGGCCAATAGCTATAGGCATTTCACTAGATTTATTTCTTGATCCTCATTTTGATCAAAAGGGAAGTGAAACCAGTCATCTGCTCCAACAAAAAATTAATTTATAACAATGTATCCTCTTAAGAGGTTGTGTGCCCTCAAATCTAAAGATATGTGATGTATCGGTTGATATTGTTAAATTAGTTATCTCTTTTTCTAAAAACTAAAGTTTGCTTTTTGTAAATCTATACTAATATTATAAAGAAGAAAGATTTGATTTTTTGTTTGTAATGGATAAACTCAAGAATTACTGGACCGATTTAAAAATTCTTTCATCAATATAAAGCTACATTATCAGCGAGTAACATAGGCTATATTTTATTTAGAATTTTTTGATTTTTTTTTTGAAAATTTAATTTATTCATCATAAAAATGTCAATAGTCACTCATATTTTATGGTAGAGTCTATGATGATTCTTCAATGTGTGTGTTGAAAATAATAATGGGAGAAGGGGGGGAGGGTCTAGTTGTCTTATATTCAGATAGAATAGCCTGAGCATCTCTAACATTAATATATCGAGAGGAACACTTCCAATAAAATGTTTTTTCAAGTAGTGTTTTACATCTCCTCGCAACTTTGTAATCATATAAATTAAATAAATTTGGTGAGACTAAATGATTGTCTTACTCCTCCTGTGATTTATCTTTAAATGTTACAGCTCACAATCCACAAATTAATTTTTCACATATTGTATATACATGCTTTATTCAGATCTTACCATTATTAAAAAGGGATGTTAATGCCTTAGTTTTACCCTCCCGGTTAGTAAATTTTAGTAGTAACTGAGCCAGTAATTTCCCTAAAATATAGGGTTTAGAGGTAGGCTAGCTCAATGTGTTTCAGAATTTTATAATAATTTGTTTGTCAGCCACGTACATATGTTATTTCCATTTTGTTGAGAAATAGTTTGCAGATCAGAAAGTATTAACCTCCAAACTATTAAGGAAAAATAAATTAAAAGTGTGACCATCTTCAAACTCGCAAAGTAGAATAAGATAAATTATAAGAACATATCCAATTTGAAAATTACCAAGTTAAATAATTTAAAAGCATGGGAGTAAAAATATATGGGGGTCCGGGTGGTCTGGACCCACTGGAATTTGTTGAAATGCCCCCTTAGGGGTAAAATTAGCTCTGTCAACATTTCAAACCCTATACTTCTATTCTAATACATTAATGGGGTATTGAAAAACCAAGGACATTTATTTGGAAGGAGTCAAGTAAATGGGGTCCGAGAAAATTAGGCATACCTAGATCTCCCCTTCCTTGGCAGTCTAGCTCAACACAAAACTAGCAAGTTAGCTACCTAGGCCACCGTGGCGGTTGAACCCCCTCTGGGAAACCGAGCTTTCTACGCCCTTGCTTACATGAAAATATCCACCCCCCAAAACTTGCAAGTTAAAATAGCTTAACAAGATCATGTCGACCCCCAGACATGGAACAGATATTTTGCAACAGAATTACAAATGGAAGGAGTCAAATCATTCCGTGGAGAATTTACGTGATGATAAATCTTGAATAGCTTCCCCCATTTTCTCATTATACGGGAGAGTGTAGAGGTATAACGGTGGAATTAAGTGTTATTTTCAAGGGGTTGGGGTTAATATCGATTAGTTTTGTCCTCTAAAGTTGAACCAACCCACTTCATAGTGTAATATAAGACTTATAGTGGATACTATAATGGCATAGTATCAGCTGTGCTTTATTGTTGAGCGAGATTAACTAGTTTAGTCAATCAGGGGTGGACTTAATGAGTATTTGACACGTGGGGTTGAGACTTTCTTTACCACCTCTAAATACCCTTTAAATTTAGACACAAACATAAAAGTTTCACTAAGGTTTTTAATCAGTACTGTACAGCAACAAATAAATAAAAAAAATAAAAATAAAAATGATTAAAAATTCAGTGAACAAAAAATAACTTCATTTAGTTGTATTTAAAAAAAATCAGTCTCAATGATTAGCTGATTCACAATATCTGCTCCCGAGCCTTAAATTCAACCAAATAATGTATCACCTCATCAAAATTACCTTCCTTGCATCTTCATCTTTAATTGAAACTAATATCAATCTTTTATTTTTTTATTTATTTAGCACCGCGTCTTACTACCCGTTCGGGTTATACGCTTTAAGCAATAATTACGCTAATGGAATATGAATTGGGAAGGATGAATTAGAGAAAGTGAACCCGCATTTGCGTGGAGGGAGAGTGGAAAACCACCCTAGTTCACCCGACCGAGATTCGAACCTCGATCTCCCCGTCCTCAGCAGTTGAGCTCAACACGACTAGCGCGTTAGCTAACTACGCCACCGAGACGGGTCAATATCAATCAATCAATATCATTTGGCAAATGGTGAAGCAAAATAAATTCTTTATTAATCTCAATTTTGAAAAACTTATTTTATCTATAAATAAATACACACATGGATAGTCAAACAGAATCACAGTAACAAACTAGAAAAAACTTCACAAATATCCTGTATCACATTAAACTATAGAGCCTGCAACGCGTACTTTGACAGCCTTCAAATGCTTCCACATGCATCCAATTTATACAGAAATGTCTTCATTAGAAAATTATTTATATCCAAGTTAAATTTGGAATATACTTCCAAAGTTTTTATGTTGCAGCAATCAAAGTGTTAAAAAAACTAAAAAGATTGATAGAATCATAAACGTATTTACATTATAGGTCCACTAGGCACGGGCAAAGGGGCGGCGGCTTTTGGGAGAAGCACATTTTGGATAGCACTATTTTAATTTTTTGTTTTTAATAATAACGTTTATGGCGTGTACATGCCTGATTTTCTTTTGTAGAAATCTTTTCTCGAATACTAACTTCCACCAGATCCCCCCACCCCCATATCTTTCCTCAGAAACCTCCTAAAACCCTTTAAAAATGGGAAGGGGGTGGGCGCATATTATAATTGTACCTAGGGGCACAAAAAATTTAAATCCTCCACTGGATAGAATTGTAACAGTTGCCTTAGAACGTATCTACCACCCTTGACTAAAGCGATCAAGACATTCAAACATGGGCCTTTTTTTTAAATTCCTCTGGCAATTTGAGACCAGCATCCTTTGCCATATCTCCTGGCATCCTTGTTTTGAGCTTTACTCTCCCACCTACCTCCATATTAATTTCCATTCCTTCACACGTAAAAGTTGATAAATGGGGGGGGCCCTCTCCACAATTTAATCTCAATGATCTTTAAAAAAGCATTTTAGACTGTATAACCCTAACAGATATTAAGATGAGGTGCTAAAAGTATAAAAGTTTTAGAGCTTGGAGCCTCACAATTTGCATTTCAAGATTGATTCCAACTGTTTTGGAAATAACATTGTTAGATTCATTTCTTTTAGTACATACCGCTAGAAATAAAAGGTAGCTCTAAAAAGATAAATGTAATACACTATACAGAAAAATCTGGAATGAACCTCTAATTCACAAAGGCTTTGGATAAACTGTCTGATCTTTGACTGAACACCATCATGAATGCCAGCTGTAGTTTCAGCGATTGCATACCCTTACCACGACACATGTTTATGTCAAATCTATTTTTCTTCAGATGTCTCAGAATATACTATGCTATATTCCTAATTGGTTCACAAATCTTATAAATGTGGAAAACCACAGGAATGCTGTTGAAAAGAATCCCATAATAAATTGCTTTCTTTTATCTCTGACGTGGCTATCAAAAAGGAAAACAAACTTATTCTGATTCTTTGTAGATAAATACGAAGATTCTCACCTTGCAAAATATTATTTCAAAACAGGATCACATATTGAAAGCAAGTCTACCCATTCCATGAAGCTTTCTTTGTTTGTGCAATATATGTCCATTTTGTGACCATGAAAAGTAACGTTCTGGTGAGTTAAAAACAAGGTTTATTTAAGAGGTGATATAAGATATTTTTCAATTTATTTATCGCTTTGCTTACAGCCCCAGGGCTGCGAATTTTTATCTTAATTTGGTAATTTGTACTCTCTCGATGGCACCCCTCTCTTGGCTGTCACCTGGGTGGACCATACCCCATCACTCCCACCCCTTAGTACGCCACCGGGCCAAGGCTACATTGTTTTAAATTTGTACAGAACTTTCTAGCTAAAAACGACGACTAAAATATTGTATAGTAATAATTATAGAAGACCTATAGATAAAATACATATATATTTCCTTCCACAACCTTTGGTGACCGCCCACGTCAACCGTTTTTCAACTTATTAGAAGGCGAGACTTAATGTATTTCCAAATAACATGTCGCTTATCTTAATTCTATCTAAAAGCACAATTATAATTTTATATCTTTAGTCAAATTGTATAAGAGAATTTTAAAATAGATATAATATCATTTCTGAGCATTTAGATAAACTTAAGAGGAGTGACAAGTTATTCGTAATGATATTACAAGTTGAGATTGGCATGATTTTAGATATTGCTCCTTTAATAGGCTGAACAATTCAGGGATTTTTGTGCTGTAGAACTTGGCACATTTTTTACACAAATATTTTATTTGAATATCAATATCTTTTGTTAAGATTAGAAATAAGAATCCGCTGGTTTAAGAAGTAACAATTTAATAGTCTAATAACTTTTTAACTATGTATCCCATCAAAATTAAAAACACGGTTGTGGGATCTACTGACGAAGGCCATTATAATAGTATGTTACTGGGCTGAGATAAGAATTAAAAAAGTTCCACCCCCTATACTAAACCCTACACATCTTACCTTTACTCATTTTTATGGAAACCGTGTTGAAAACTTAAGATTTATTATTTTATCCTTGTTTTTTTTTTATCACATACTAATTTTCAAGGTTCTATGTTGACTTAAAGTACACTATAGGTTTTGAAAATAAGGGAGTGAGTGAGTGAATGGCTTTGTCAGCGAGTCCCAAAATTAGGGGCATTTTAAGTTTTGTATCTCATAACTGCTTAAGCTTGAAACCTCAAATTTGGATAGATAGCTAAAATTCTACATAACGATTATTCTTCATGAGCTGGATTAAAAGGGTTAGTTTGCACTTTAATTGTATAGTGTTTAAGGTGGACGGCGTTTCTAGAGAACTTGGTCAGTCCGTTTATGTTTATGACAAATTATTCTAAGAATAAGACAATTGTGATGGAATTAGGCCTATCAAAATTTAAATATCCTATTAATGTGTATGGATAATCGTAAGAGTAAATAAAAATGAATGTGTGTTTCAAGATAAGGGTTTCAACGTATAAATATATTTCCAAACTTATCAAATCTCACGTGACTATTTTATTTGTTGACTGATGTGGCTGAAAAGGCAACTAAACGTGATATGGAAACTTTAATAAAACAAACTTTTTAATGTGTTTTGTTATCCTGCCCGTCGCTGAGACTAGAGCTGAAACCATTTTACCAAGCAGGGATAAATCTTGGTATCTACAGTATTCTTATGGTTCCCCTGACGAGTTTTTTGTAGTTATTTAACCCTAAAATTATTATTATTATTATTATTATTAGCACCGCATCTTACTACCCATTTGGGTTATACGCACTTACGCTAATGTATAATGGTAGGGGGATTGTGAGATGGAATGAAGGATCTACAGTTTAACGTGAAATCCGAACCACGGTGGAGGCCTGCATAACCCTAAAATTAAAGGTGATCAAAGAAAAAAAAAATAAGATTCTCAAAACTTGGCTGCAACGATTTTTAACAAGATTCACTTATCTCAGACACTGTTTAGCACTACAAACAAAATGGCACAGTTCATATTCCCGTTAAAATGATAGAGGATACTTTATACGAGCAGGATATTTCCAATTTTAATCATATCTCCACAACTGTAGGTTATAAAATAAATGGTAAGTTCAAAATTATGTCTTGAAAAGATTTAATATGGTTAAGGAAATGAAAAGTTGATAGGTGTGGTCTTTGGTAGACCAAGATGATGTTCTTTTCTCATCGTTTATTTAACAGTGAATCTTATTTAATTTATATTCTCCGGTGGAATGGGATACTCATCACTACGCTAAGTTTATGGATATGCATGTGTCACTTGTATTGGTGGGCACGTGGGTTAAGCGTATTACCTGGCGTAGTCTAATAGTGACGGAGGTTGGGGATTTATTCTAGTCTCCCTCAAATTAAACCATGCGAGTATAACTCCTCTAAATGCCATATTCTTCATATATATACATGTTTACTGTAAATATACAGATAAAAGAGACCCGTAGTAAATTGCGGTGCACACAAAATAAATAGTAGCCTACGTATCAGAGTACAACATTCAACGATAAACATACAGTACAAAAATAAGAGTAAAGAAAACAGCAATAATATTTTACCAATATTTATGATCAACAGAAAAGTACGCACGCTTTCTAATGTACTAATTTTATGAAATACTCTAAAAAATGAATATATGGTTGAAAATAGTATTATTATCACCGCGTCTTACTACCCGTTTGGGTTGTACGCACTTACGTTAATGTGTAATGGTAGGGTGATTGTGAGATGAAATGGAGGACCTACAGTTTAACGTGGAATCCGAACCACGGTGGAGGCCTGGCATTCCACACATTCACAAGTTGTGATTAATACACGTCTTGTCAGAGGTGAAGGAAGGGTTTGGTTATCAGATAAATCTGTGACGGGACCGAGGATCGAACCCCGGACTCCAAGCACAGAAGTCTCGACACTTGACTCCTAGACCACCAGGTCACCCTTGAAAATAGTTAAGTAAAAGAATATAGTATATAAATTAGTTCTTTGATCGGTCATTTTATTAGCTATGCATGGGAGAACCTATCGGGGGACAGCAAGAAGCTTATAGCATCCGAAAGCAATGTTTAGTGACATGTTTAGACCAGTACAAGAGGTAGGCATCTGAAGGTTCAGGGATAGAAGAGTAGTATTAAATCACAAAGCATGCTTCTATAATTGCAGCGTTTAAGACTGAAATGGAATGATCCCGTTCAAATAACGCAGGTTAATTAAACCTCCAAGGCTGTCCTTAAAGGTGCGCCAAGGGCAAAGTGACAACTTGGAGGACTCAAAATGTGATGCGATTGAAACTCGCTGTGGATGAGGATGCAGCAGCAATTGAAATGAAGTGAGCTCGGATAGGAACGGCAATAGACAGAAAAGTGGCGGCGAGTCGTGAGGGCGGTGCATGTATTACACGGCCCCATGATAGCTACGAAATAAATAAAGAAGATATATATCCTTAGGTGTTATGTCTATTGATAGGTTCGTTGCCTTGTCCAAATTTAGTCCTACTTTATTTATTTTGGTAAATAAAATAGTCTTGCCCTAATATCTGCACCAACATTGGCTCTTTCTCGGGCCCCCCTCCATACCACCTTAAATCAACATTTGAATAAATCATTTTCACATAAAAAATATACGGTATATAATTTATTTTAAGTAAAGGAGTCCATTTTTTATTATATGTGAAGCATATTCTGTTATCTTATAAACGCAGGTGGTTAACATTTTTATAAATTTCCTTTTCGATTAAAATTAACTGGTAAATAATGTAATATACAAAATATATCAATTATTTTTTTTATAAAAGCTTAGGTGCTATATTTCAATATTATTTCCTCAATAATTGTTTATCTAATTTTTAGGATTATTCATTTATCTCATTTTTCCGTTTGGTTTATAAAAAAAATGTTTGTACTTGAATGTTGCAAAGGTCTATTTCAAGAGGACCATCCTTAGATTACAATACGCCCACATTTCATTGTTTATTACACTTTGTACTTCCTTCTCGGACCAGTATTGTCGACTTTCAAACAGTGGCCGTCCCATTCGAAACGAGATTTTTACCCACTTCCCAATCCCTTTCCCTCTTCACTACGCCACCCAACCAAACATTCATTTCTGCCTTCCCAATTTCCAACTGTCCACAAGTCTGACAACTTTTTTTTATGTATGGGATTTTTTTCCCGTCACTCCTTTTTTTCCCGCCATTGTTGATGAGGTTATCTGAGTCAGACCATACGAAAGGGGGAGAAATTTCTGCTACCAGAAATGACGTACAGGCACCGCATGTTGGCTATACAGAGATGACATTTCAGAAGAGATAATATGACGTTTGTTGCAGTCTTTCCTCTTCCCTTGCGCTCTCTATTAGTTTTCACTCTTTTTCTCGTGTTTCAACGAACATTGTCCGGTGATCCCCCCCCCCCCTCCCTTTAAAACCTAGTGAAAAAATAACAAAAATAGTAGAACGGCAAGTGCTGCAAACAGTCCAGTAGAAAAGATAAGGAAAGCACACCTTCCAATATGGTTTTTTGTGCTTTCGGAAATAACTTGTTTATCCATTTCCTTTTCCCCAGAGGATTTATGTTTTGAGGTATAGAATAGTTATTGCTGTCTTGTTTAAAAATAGCTAAAAAATTTCTAAATTCCTACCCGTATATGATAAATGAATACAATGATAAAAGCTGGTTTATAACTTTATATTCATAATTTATAAGTCCATAAATAAATGATTACATTACAGCCATATTCGCGAATAAATAAGTATACTAAGGGAAAAACTAGGCTACTACAAAAATCAAAGCTTAGTTTCAAACATTCATCAAAATTATTTGTTTACGTATATTTAAAATAGATTCAAGAATGTCAAATAGCTAGTAATAAATATAGATATACACTATCCAAAGTTTATTTAAATATATTTGCAATTGAGGATTTTTTAAACAACTTTTTTAAACAATTTAATTTTTAACTGAAAGTTTTTTATTAATAAAAGTACATAAAACAATAGATATCTATATTCTGACTTAGGATAGCTTTAAATGTTGCAGATATATTTTATTTGTAACGTTTTCATACATCAACCCTAAATGATGAAATAAACAATATGGAATTGTTAGTAAATACATAGTAGAATTAATCAAGTTTAAATATAAATAGTGTACTTAGATACAATGCATGTTTATTTAAATAGTACTTCTTTAGTAGTAAACTTATTTTAGATATTTTAAACTATCAGCTCAGATTACATTTAGTATATTTAATATCTGAAAATTCCACAAATAGAAATGGTCTGAATAACGAAAGTGATATTTTATAGAATAAGTAAATATTTACTAATTCAAACCCTTCCTTCACCTCTGACAAGACATATTGTGAATGTGGGGAGTGCCAGGCCTCCACCGTGGTTAACCATTACACATTAGCGTAAGTGCGTACAGCCCGAACGGGTAGTAAGACGCGGTGCTAATAATAATAATAATAATAATAATAATTTAATAATTTATTGTAAAATAACTTGCCTCTTATAAATAAAAATAGTTATATAATATTATATTTAAAATACTAATTTGTATTTGGGATATGAATATATTAAAAATAAAATATTTTAAAATTAATTCATTAATTTAATAATAACCAACTTCATAGTAAATTAAAGTTCCCCTCTGTCCCATATCCAAGCTTTTCTCTCATCTTCTTATCTTTGTATAGCAAAAGCCCAATTTACTGACGTGTTACGATCATACACGCTTATATCTAATCTTAAACTAAAGATCAACACGTCCAAATAAATCTAATAAAGCCAGGGAAGACGTAATTTCCTGTGAGATTCGATATTAAGCTTAATAAACTCAACAAGAAACTCGGCCGTCATGCTAAATGTAATTTACCTAAAATAGAGAGGGGTTAGGGAGTGAATTGGTGGCGGGGGAGGAGGGTAATGCACGCCGAGACAAGGCAATAACTCTCTGAAAATTATTACGCCCATCCAATTCCTCTAACACTAAGATATCTAAGGTGGCTATCGGACGACACAATAGCGGCCATTTTGCCATCTAAGACCTTGTATTAGTAAGGATGCGGTTGGGTTTGGAAAAAATAAAAGGCTTAGCGCAACTTGAAAAATTATTTTTAACGATTTATATATATATATATATATATACATAAAAGTTTATACATTTTAAAAAGGTACACACACTATTCAGAGGTAATTGCCAAATATTTTAAGCTATTATAATACGCTTCTTCATACTTCGCTCAAACTGTATTTTCAAAAAGAGTCAAGCTAGGATGTAGATTGCAGAAGTATAGTACAAAAAGGCGTTCAACCATAACGGCTATGAGGACGCGTTGCTATAATTATTAATTATAATACTACTACTAATAATAATAACACTAACATCAATTAATACTAATACTAATTATAGTAATAGTATTAATAATCATATGAAACAAAATGTATTAGAAATCTTTTAATGTATATATTTCTCAATAAAATTAGTTATTTTTATATCTTTATTTGTATCTTATAATATAGGTCCTAACAATCCTATAAAATATTTTCCAATAAATTAATAACTATAGACTATAGTTCTTTGAAATAAGAGGTATTTGATTAATTTGTTTAAACTTAAATTAAGAGTTGTACAATCATTCTCGATAAATTAACCAGAAGTAAATAAAATATTTAATCACACATTTAATAAGTTAATTTAACTTATATATTTTAAACGAATGTTCATATAATACACCGCATTTATATATGTGGTACTATCCTAAGATAAATAAAGGGCAATGAAACTTTACTTGGGGCCAGTTTCATAGTCAAATTTAGTACGCCTCAAGTGCGGCGCTACACTAAGTACATGACGACACCTACCTAAACCAGAATGGAATGGGCCAGTTTCCTATGCGAGAACGGCCCATTCCATTCGAGTTTAGGTAGGTGTCGTCATGTACTTAGTGTAGCGCCGCACTTGAGGCGTACTAAATTTGACTATGAAACTGGCCCTTAATATCTATGTTTTGCCGCCAAACCATAGATAAATACCCTGGGACTGTCCGTCTTAATTGTGGTTGGTTCAATTTGAGACTCCAGCGAGCTCCAGGGACACAGATCAATAACCGGAGTTCCGGAGTTTCTTAGGTAGGCTCCTGCTATCTGCAGGGAAATTACACGCACTGAGGCACACACAAGATAGTATTAGCCTATTCTAAGAAGTTAATTCTAATAAGTTTGGTTTCAAGCTACAAGCATGTTCAAAATTAGTAAGATTATAAGAATCTTTAAATCAGGAAGTATAGCATATAGTTGTTTTTTTATATAAAATGCATCGTTTCCTTAATTTCCGTTGCAGGAATCTCGCGTTAACTATTTAATATACCTATATATTCCAATTGAATTAAATTTTATTTAAACAACTAATACATTTAAACACAATGGTTTTTTAAAACATAATTATTAGAAAACTTGTTAGGAGGTTAGCTTTGAATAAATTACCATTCGTTGTTCCTTTTAAGTTTATCAAAGATAATTAAATCTTCTGACTAGAATTTTAGAAGTTATCGTTAACATAAATTCACTGGGAGGTAAAAAAAAAAGAGTTGAGGGGGGGGAGAATAAGTCTTCTTTCACGTAAAATGTGCGTTAGTCCTTTAATTATTTTATTTGTCAAATAAACTTCGTTTGAATATAATATTTGAGCATTGTTAAGGGGGGTAAAAAAAAGTCAAGTCAGTGATTTCTCATCAGCATCGGTGGTCAATTGGTCAAAGACGTCTTGCAAACATGGTTGTGACGAAGGGGTCTGGTTTCAAAACTAGGCTACGTCTATTGAAGGCGATTTTCCCTAGATAGTATACCATTTTCCATCTGTGTCAAGTGTAGGTGGTTTCCTCTAAATCTTACCTTCACATACATATATACACAGAGAATATTTTCACAAAAGGTATATATGACAGTCATGAGGCTGAAAAGTTTTTGTGAATAAAAAATAACGATGGTTTGTTCTTTCAAATAAATTGAAAAATGCCACATGGACACGGGACCTTTTGTTTGGCAACAATGCTCTGCCACTGAGCTATACAGGGATCATTCCTTCCTCAGGGTAATTCTTCATCCATATTAAGGCAAAATCTGTTATGGACGGTTGGATACCATCGTCTACTAAGAGCTATCGTTAATATAACAGTTACCGGTGAAATCAATAGTACAAACACATTTTACATTTCAAGCTCAGTGGTAGAACAGTGATGTGCTAGGCCCAAGGTCCCGGGTTTGGTTCCCATGTGGTATGTGTTATTTTTCAATTCATTCGGATATTACTAAGTTACAGCTGATTTCCGTAATAATCATTCATTCCCCAAGCTTAGCCTTTCATATCTACTTAATCGCATCGAATTGAATACTTACATTATTAGGTTATTTTCTTATAAATTTAATTTAAACATCAAGATGTTTAAACTAATGGAAATGTCTAAAAAAAAGTTGTTTTTTTTAATAAAAAGGGAAAATTTCAAGTTTGGTGCCACTCCATCCTAACTCCAATTTTAAAACCCGGTCATTCTGTTCTCATATACTCCAACAGCCCGCAATATTTATGCAGGTGATAAAGGATCAATCTCAGAGCATTCCAATTCAGATTCCTTTCACATCTTTTTTTTTTAGGTCTCCTCACAATGGAGTTCGAGATGACACGATTCTTTTTCTCTTCAAAGAGATGAAGAAAGCAAATGCGTTTCAGGTTCCTTACGACACTGCCTTCGCAGCTTTAATAGTGACTTGGACAAAAGGGAAGAGAGAAAGGAGGGGGGGGGGGCTTTTAAGGAGGTGAGGGGGTTGGGATAGGGGGGGAAAGGTAATAGTTGGAGCAATTTATAAGGGTGGAAAGGGGATTAAGGGATCATATCTCTAGTGTCGGCAGCTTCCAGAGAAATGTTCCGAGGGTCAAAAGTGGCGTCGGGAAAGGAAGTTATGGAACGAAGAAAGCACTATGGAAGATAGTAGTGGGGAGAGGGTGGGGGTTCATCATCATTATCATCATCTTGAAGAATTTGATGTTTGAGTGTTCAAATAGTGGTCTTTTTTCCATTTGATGGGCTGTTTCAAAATTGTAAAATAGGATATGTCAAATATTAAGAAGACTGAAGGAAGGACAGTATTTGAATTCTTCAAAATTGACTAAAATTTAATTCATATCCTAATGATTGTAAAATGATAACTTTAACAGGAATCCCACCCGCGTTCTTAAATCTTGTCCTGGTATGATATTTTATATTTTAAATTGATTTGATTCAGCGATTAGAATTTATTCTATAGCAAGCATCACCTGTCAATTTGCGATACACATGAAGCATAAACTAATTTCATGTATTTATACGTCAAGGGATTTAATATGCAGCTGGCAGGTATGTAGACTATATCAATGCCATTAAGATAAAATTAATAATATAAAACATCGTTAATGATTAAGAAAATATAATTTACTTTTACTAAAACATCTTTTCTGTCGTGTTCTTAACGTACCCTAGACTTGTAATTTTAGTATAGGTATATATATAAAATTAAATTATTAAAACGTTTGTTGACATTGACAATTTATTTATTTTAATAATTTGTACTTACCTTAAACCGTTTTGAGAGTATAGACAGGAAAACCCCGATATGAAGAGACCAATGGGAAGACCTAGACCCAGATGGGATGATAGCATTAGACTGTACCTGAAATAAATAGGATGTATTGATGAGGACTGTATATAGCTAGCTTGAGATAGGGATAGGGTGTAATGTGGTGGATTTGATAGAACTTGTTCAAGATAGGGATAGGTGGCATATTTTGTAAGTGTGGCAATAACATTTTTAGTCTTTTGCCCCATGGAGTAATAAAGTTCATAAAACATTTCATTTTATAAAACACATAGCAAAAATTCTTAAATAACTAACTAGAATCCCAATTAAACGTACTATTAAAAAAAACTACATTATTTCAGGAATTATATGTGATTGAAACAAACTTAAGTTTATCTATAGTCATCCATCCAAACCCCAAATAAAATTGGATATTTAAATTTTCAAAATATGTCATTAACATTTGGTATGCATCGTGTGTTATTCATCAATTATCTTTTAATGTGTGTTTAAAATATCTTAAATATGGTTCAACCTCATGTTAAATGGCTTGGTTCGAGTATATTAATTTTAAAATGTTCAGTGTATATAGTGAAATTTTGGCTTGATATACATCAATATGGTACAGCGATCTTATTCAGTTATTTTAGATTAATAAATGGTACACAAATTATTTAACACTAATTAGGAATAAAATGTATCGATTAAATATAGAATTTTTACAAAAATACTAATTAATTTAATAAGAATATAAAATAATCTTCAAAAATATGTTGAAGCGTCTCATATTTCCAAAAAGAATCTGTGGACAGATATTTGCCCGAAAAAAAATGTACATTCTCATTTATAAAGAAAACAAATTCAGAAACCATTGTCAATGCCAAATATCAAAAATAATTCAAATATCAATCTTCAGTAAATTTATCTTAACCTACCTTGAGAAACTTACATATAAATTATAAATATAGGATTTAGACGAGATACACCATTTCAGTTGTACATGTACAGACATAAAAAGAAAGAAACAAAAGAAAGCGATACAACTTACGATTTTCACTATTACAATACTTTCACCGTATAAGAAATAAAAAAGAATAACTAATACTATTATCAAAGGTGGTGTTTATATTTTTAGGTTTTACTTGCCCGAATGTGACAGTTTAAACCTTTATTTCCATTCAAGTTAAATAATTTGCAAGATGTATGTTCTTGATCACACGAATATTAGAGTCTCCTAAATAAATCTTTGCACGATAATAAGAAAAAATGCAATAAACTTTTATTTACTTGCACGACAGTTGGCCTAGAATGACTATTTACACACACTATACGGACCTAAAAGGTTAAAATTTTAACTTAAAGGACCGACATACTACCTGACCTACTCTTGTTGAATCAGAAGGACTTCCCACTTAACATAAGTGATTTATTATGTGTTTAAATATCTAAGGTATCATTTTTTAAGGCACATGACTATACGCAGCTTATCCCATCAACCAATAGTAGAGATATTATAAAAATAATCGAGCAGTCATGAAAGAAACCCACACTTTATTTTTTTAGAAACCATTGGATCTAGCTGAGTAGGGCATCAAAATTCTAGTTGAGTTCCTCTTATCGGATAAGGGCCCTCATAGCAAATGATAATGTCAGTCCGGAGGATATTCGAAAAGGACCTTAGAGCACTTCATACCAGGAAAGTGTGTTACATAGGAGATATAAAGGTTTTTCATATAGAGAAGTTTATAATGTATCCCGAATTTTTAAAAAAAACTTCTAACGGCTTATTTTTTCAAGACTCGTTGGAAAGGGAAGGGTATAAAACTTATTCCAGGATTGTTTTCGTAAAATTAAATGGACATGCAACTTTTCCTGTTATGTGAATCTTTTCTAGTATCTCAACATATTATCGATTAATTAATATGATTAAATTTCTAAAAAACCAACTATTTAAATTAGATTCGATTAAATTTGTTAAATTTTTGAGCGTCACTGTGTCATTTATTAGTTTTTCTCGGTAATTTTCTAAACTATGACTACTGTCGGATTCTTGTGCAACAAAAATATTTAAGATAGGCAGGCAAATAGGCTTTGAAAATATGGGATTTAGACCCAAAAATAGGTATTTAATTTCTAAAAAAGGCGCACTATACGCATGCAAAATTGATTTTACTACTTTATATTTTATTACCTACCTACAACCAATTCAAATTGAGTCTTTTTTTTTAGCACCACTTCTCACTACACGTTTGGACCATATGCATATATTATGGTATGTTAAGGGATAAAAACGATTAATTTAGAGGAAGTTTGTCTGCAATTGCGTTGAATGTAGTGTGAAAAACACTAACCCCTAGTAGAAAACACCTTACGTACCACCAACCAGGATCTAAACCGTGATCTCCCCCTCATCGCGCACCCAGTCTAATTCAAGAGTGACAACTTTGCCCACTCGACCACTGGAGCGGGTCACATACTGTGAAACTCCTATTTAATTTTCTAAATTTTCATATAGAATGTTTTCTATAATTTGAAAAGTTTGGATGATTTCACACGATATCAAGAGACAACATTTCAAAATTTGCGGTTTCTGAAAAAGTTCAACTTCTTCTGCAACGGTATGCCATCTCCTCCAAAAATATATTTCACTTCTGCTCTCATTGCACTATAACCAATTTACGCTAGTTGAAATCTATTAAACAAGAAATGATTTTCAAACCTACTCTAAATAAGTACACCACAACTTACAATTTTTAAGAAACTGGACTCACTTTCAGCAACAACAAAAAAAACATACCTTATGAAAAAAGATTCCAAATGCTGAAATAGGTGCTTTAAGATGCTTATTCATAAAATAAGTGAAAACCAACCGAATAGTCACTATATATTTATTGTTATGTCGTTTGTTATTTTGTTCTAATTTACCAGAAAACAATGTATTCTCTTTCAAAAATTAAAACTAAACCGAATTGTCAACTTATAATTTAATTTATCATACGTAACTTAGTTTTCAAACTTGTATTTGCCGAGGATTATATTTAGGTGAAAGGGTGCTTTAGTAGACCCTTTAAGGGTTAGGCCTTGAAACCGCAGATTTTAAACAAAACAAAATATTAATACATTGTATTAAAATAATATTTTAGTTATGTTAATCTAAAGTGACATACATCTTATTTTATAGTATTTGATTCTGTTCAAACGATAAACCAAACTAAATCTATCAGGAATTTAAATATCAGGAAAAGTTAGTTTACAATGAGGAAAAATTTAAATAGTTTAAAGATTCACCTACAGTAGAATTGTCATATAATTTAAATGTTTGGCAGTTATTAAAAATATTCTAACTTCTTTCATATATATAGAATGTTATCTATTTTTTATTTATCTGTAGTCTTAATGTGTACTTTTTTAAGTGTGACAACGAAACTGTGACTTCATAAAGTCATAGATTAAGTCTTATGAGGTGAAAGCTAATTCATTTTTAAGGTACTGATTAGGTAGTTTCCATCAAAAAAACTTATGTTAAAAAAAAAGAAAAAACCTTTTCAATAGCTATGTTAAGTTTAATTTCTTAAAATTATTTGTATGAAATTAAACTTAACATAGCTACTTAAGCAGAAAGAACTGTTTTGATAAGTTGGTCAATATCTTCAGGGTTTAAAATATGATCACAATTGTTACTATCTTATATCTTTTATTAAATAATAACAAACATCTTAGAACTTTGAAATTATTAATGAAATACTGAAAAAATTTCAATAAAATTCGCTAATTTACACAAAAACATCATTAAATTTTTTAATAAAGAATTCAAAGTACATGTTCTTGAATACAGTATTGATTTTCATTAGAAACTAATGTGTTTTAATTTAATCATAATTGATATAATTTCAAAACTGTAATAGTAACAGGTATTTTATACAACTCTGAAAGTCATGCCATGAATGAGTATTTTATGATTAGTTTTGTTTGGAGTTTCACAATTTTTCAATTATTTATAATTGTTTGCTGTCTTTATATATATAGATATCGAGTGGTAAGATTGTATTTGTTATCTTATAAACGGGTATAAACTTATCAACTTTGATTACTGATTGTACATTTTATTTATTTCATGCAACAACTCAGCTCTGTTTAAAATTATAAAGAGATCAAAAATGTCATAGGTAGGATATTTTTTTAATTTAATAGCGTTATCAGAATGTTTTAAAACAAGCCAAAATTCCAGGATAACACTTTTTTTTTTACCAGGTTCACCCCTACCAACTGAGTTTTGTACAACCCTTAATATGATCCCAATTCAATAACTAGAGCATTTTGGTTTTTACTTTTGTACATAACTGTTACTGATGGTATGTTATCGACATTTGTTTTTTTAAAAAAAGAAATTAAACCCTTCGACATGGCCAGATATTTCTTCAATGGAATCCCCCCTTTTTCCATTCCAAACATAGTATCAATTTACCAATGGGATTCCTTTTTTTTTTCACATGTAACCAGCCATCACGTCAAAAAACACTTTGTTGCATGAGTTTTGTTCGATGAGTATCTATTGATTGACAGATTATTAATCTGGTTCCAGAGTACAAATTTGTAGGCTTATGGAAAAGCTTTAGATGTTAGCTTCGAATGTAAATCATTTTCAGCATAGCACTTTTTTTTTTACAGTTATATTCTACAACGTTACTAACGTGCTATATTAAGGATCGTAAGAAGGGAGAAGAATTATTTTTGAACAACCCAACACGGCTACCCAATAATGTATATTAAGAGGGTAAAGATTAGAAATGTAGAAGTAAATATACCCGCATTTGAGTGGATATTAAGTGTGAAACAATTTAGGGGGAAAGGCACGCTAGGTACGCCTGGACGTAATGTGTCTCTTCGCCGTCTGGTCGGCTGAAATATTGTATATTTCAAGGACTCTTTACAGCAGACTCTTAAGAATCGTTTATTCTTAAGGTCCAAATTGAACATTTTAAATACTAAAAGGGATGTCCTAAAATAATTTGTGGGCATCTTAAGCAAACAAAAAAAAAATTGTGACACATTTCCATACCTTCTCATATAATGTATTATAGCTTCAATTAAATTTCCAAAAATAAGGATTATGTAAACTACCTTGAAGAATTCCTTCTAAAAATATACATGATATATAGTTAATCAAAACTAACAATATTTGTATTTTTTTAACCTTTCAAATAATTTTAACTATAATTCAATATAAGTTAATTGTTAGCTACCATAATGTAACTTATTAATTGTACGAATAAAAACTTTCCTATTTACACTAAAAAACATTTGCAAATAATTTTAAACTCAATACTCAAACAATTCAGAAAAAAAAGTTTTTTTTATCAAAATCTATCATCAGTAAACTTTTTTATTTTAACACAGTAAAAACAAAACATCAGTTAACAATTAAACAAAACTACCCTCAAAAATAAAGTATTCATTTCTGTTTTCATTTTATAAATATTCCCCAGAAATTTCAAGAAACATCGCTAAAAGCGATTTTCTAAAAATTTGGAACTAAAAAATTCATTCTTAAGCAAACTACTCCTAATTTGATGGCTAAGTTTAAAAAAAAATCATCCTTAAATACAAACCTATAAAATCCAAGTATAAAGTTTAAACCAAATCTATATAATCGTTTTGTATCCGTGACTAAAAACGGACAGATTTGTAAACTCCACGTTTTGTTTCGGGTTTACATAAAAGTTTAGATTCATCATAATTTCGATATTTTTTTTTACGTTTGTATTAGTTATTTTCTATATATGAATAAATACCAATTTTTGAATTGTTGTTAATACCAGGCTGTAAATATTGTATTAAAGCCACTCTCATATTTGATGACGAATAGTCACAAAGCATTGATATCTTATAAATGTATTATTTCTATTAAGAAAGAACATCTGTTTACACATATATGTGCCAACGATGTGTGTAGCTAGACATTTAAATTTTCATTCTAAGAATGATTATCCTAATCATTTCTGCAATGCTCATAAAGAGCGAGTAAAATACCGTTCTAAAGGACACAATACGGTAAAATAGTTTAATCTTTCTGTGCATGATAGCCTGATAATCTTAACCAACCTGACAAAACATAAGCTTCAATTGATAAATTTGTTGAAGGGTACGCTTAGTGTGTTAAAAGTATATTTCTGTAAATTATAACGTAAGAGTAGAAAGAGTGTAAGTTATGTAAATAAAATCAATTTTTTAAAAAAAATAAAAAATCAATCAATCTGGCTCCTTTTAGATTGTCTCGTGGTCTATATTAAAAGTGTGAAAGTTTGTTTTCTAGGTAATCTAAGGGCTTTTGAGGGTTTGGAAACACGCACACGCAACATAATAGGAAATTATATCTATATATTAATTTAACTTCCTGATGTGTGTGTGAGAGTCGGGGGAGGGTTGCTTTTCCAAACACCCCAGAAGCCCCTAGATGACCTAGATATATCGATATGATATAAATATTAATAAGGATGGAGATAACTCTTTAAAAGAACGAAATTTCTCTCCCCCGTTACATAATTAACGCCTTGAAATTAAGAATGATACTACTTTTGGGATAGTTATGCACTGCAAATAATTTTCAAATTATATTAAGGGGCTAGTCGCTAAGCTTACACACAGCATTCTCTGAAACGCAGTAAAGCAGATTTGATATATAATTTAAACACACTAATTATTAACGTCCAATAATATGTAAAATGCTATATCATATTTATTTGTGCTAGGGACCTGAATTTCTTTTGGTAAATCCATTCCTTACACTAAAGTTAGAGAATAAGGGTGAGTCTTATACAATGGACCATTATAATTAACCCGGGCCAAATATGTAAGCTCACATAAAAATAATTCAAATAAATGCATTTATCAGGGATTCAAGAGGTTTCCTAACATTCCAGAGTCATAAGTAACATATGATACTTATTTCTAATAAAATTGAGGAAACTTCAGAATATGAAAAAAGCTTAATCTTTAATATACCTAGAACCCTTATGGGCTATAATCGTGTTACAAATTAGATATTCCAGGCTACGATGAGTTATCTTTAATCTAGAACTTTCAGTTTCTCCTTAATTTACACATTTAAATTTAAAATATATTTGTCAAAATATTATCCTATTTATATTTTTACTTGTAACTTTACCCATAATATTTTACCAATAGCTGGGAATATATTTTGAAAATATTAGACTGAAGTTAATTATGACTTTACTTTCTCATTATCTTACAGGTAGATAAAGTATTGTGACCGTAAAAAAAAATCGAACTCAAGATTTTTATGTATCTTGGCGTTTCATGACCCGCCGGTACCTAAATAGTGGTGTTTGACTTTCCGTATGTCTGTTTGTCTAACTCCAACTAGAGCCTAAATTATTCTACCGATCGGGATAAAACTTGGTATCTAGGGTTTTCATAGGGTTGCCCCAAGGGCTTTTTGGAATTGGATATCCAACCCTAAAATTAAGGGTAGCTTAAGAGCAAAAAGAGAAAAGTCGATTTTGATTAAAGCTCGTATCTAGGTGTTGATTAAAATTATTAATAAATTGGCTAGTTTCATATTAGCATGAAAATGAATTTTAGGGTACCTTAAAAAAGTAGAAAATTCGGTATCTCCCAAATTATTTGAGATACTAAATAACTTTTATTGAAAAATTGTAGTACTATGAAAAATAAAATACTTTTATATGATATATATTTTTGTAAATCTAATGGTTTCTGGGATATTGGGAAATATATTAATACAATTTTGTGAGCGTTAGTTGTAAAGAGATACTACTTAGGTTTTAACGCAATAATTCTCCAATGGCATAAAGTAATTAAATATAAGTACAGTAGCCCCATGACTTCTTTGGTGCTGAATGACCGCTCACAGCTGACTTCTGACAGTCAACATTTAGGTATATACCTAAATTTTGACCGTCAGAAGTGACAGCTGCTAAACACATGTTTTTAAAGATCATTTGGTCCAGCGTAGGTATACATAATTTGGTCTGGTAACGTTTCAAAGATGTCAGTCAGCACCAAAGAAGCCATGGGGCTACTGTACGTCTCTAAAAGTTTGTACAGCAATGATCTATATCCATTTTAAACTCGCTAATCAAAATTTATAAATGAGGGATTTAATAGCAATGCGATGGCATGAAGATTTGCAACACCTAATAAAATGTCGATAATTTTAACCGGAAGTTGACATTTTAATATGAAGTGTTGACCCTTGTAGACCCAACATTAATCTTTTTTATCGGTCCAAACATACACATTCTTTAAAAACAAGATTATAAAATTTAAAACCGGGATTAAAAAAAAGTTTTACATAAGTATAGTGCAATCCATGCTCGGTTTTGCTATTGCATATTATTTCTTTTTATATATATTAAGAGTTTTGAGTTAATATCACCCTTTTAAAACAATTGAGTGAGAAAGTCCGTGCGAAGTTCCGTACCATTTATTTTAAAATGTATAAATCAAATTTGCTACTATCAAAAGTAATAATTAATGCAAAATAATGTTAAATATGATTTCTAAATCTGAATAATATATTCTTATTCAAATATTAATTTGTTATTTTATGTTATACTCTTGTATTTGACTTTGAATCCTTTATAGACTCCAATCATAAACCTACACTAAATCCTTTCGACTTTACTTTATAAACCTACACTATGAGTTTGGTTTATTAATTTTTAATATTTGGGATTACTATGTTATAATGGGCATACTAACCTATGTGTGTGTTATTTCAAGGGTAATTAATAATCTAATAGAATCACCCCGTATGGACAGTAAAATCATGTCCCCAGCAACGTTAAATAAAAATGTACTCTTTCAAAGAATAAACATTGAAACGTACGACGCGCTAAACAAATGTTTTTAGATTAACACCCCCAACCCTATACGAGCACGTGTTCATATTGGAATTTCATTACTTGATTTGTGTTTTTCTACTTTCTGATGAAAACTTCATTATTTACAAGAGAAATGTAATCATCTTCACTCCACTAACCTTTTGAGTTTTCAAAACACCAAAATTCCAACATTCATGTTTTTTAATTCTCGTTTTTTTTTTTTACTTTAAACTAGGGAGTAGAGAAGCTTCGTTTGAACAAAATAATGTAAAAGTACATTTACTCGAATACAGTGTTTCTGAATTAAAAGCAAATACATGCCAGTGTGCCCCTTCTCTCCCCTTACCCCAATTACTACTTTGGATATCGCATGTGGGCTGGACACTGTTTCAAAAGTGTTAGCTCGAGGATTTAGGGGGTGGTATCTCGGAAGCTTTTACAATATTACCACGAAATAAAATCGCTAACGGGAAGAAATCTCGTCATTTTAAACGGTGTTTGCCTGCTAAGGACCTCGTTAAGATAGGAGCGGTTCATTAAAACTATATTAGTTTAAATGTTTTGAAAAATTGAGAAAATGGTTTTGAAATATTTCAAATCTTCATATTATTTTAATAATCTACAGGCATTTAACTACAGTAACGGGCTAATGGTGATCAAAAGATAATGTAAAGTGTAACGTAGCAGTAATTTCAGAAAAGATAAGTTTGGAAACAATTTATCAATAAAGCCCCTCTACGGTAGTCAAATGGTTTAAGGAATCACTCTCGAAATAAACTGACCTGCTTATTACGGGTAGGATTGGGGCTATAATCCCATTTTGGTGTATATTTAGGAGGGTTTCCTGTACAGTTTACCACTACCCCTTCACACATGCGAGTACCTTCCACGAATTTAAAGCTTTCTATTTCCTAGAACATTAAGGTGTGTTAAACTCGGACGGGAAGTAAGAATAAATGACAAAAATTGATCCATAAACACTTACTATACCTGAGCTGGAATAAAACTCTTGCCTTCTTGTCTCCGGCAAACATGACTTATTTATGATTTTATTCCGTATTCCCACCAAATATATTTTTTAAGTGAATAGCATTTTCTTGTGTGTATCAAAAATATTGCAGCGTGGTATTAAATAAACCTTTGGTTGTATAAAATTACGTTTAATATTCAATTCTAACTACATATTGGTAGCTAAAAATAATTTAGACTATACTGATGTGTTTTAAAAATAAATAAAATTACATTAATACACTTGGTTTTTGCTAATTTATAATTAAACACAGTTCTTAGACGAGTTTAACAAATTAATTATTTTTCTATCTCCGCTAGATGTAATTATTCAACTTTCTTATTCATAGACGTGCTTGATATAAAGCTATAATTATTACAGCTATAAATCGCAAACCTAAGAGAGTCCGAATAGCTATTAACATATCATTTAAGGAACTTAGGCTTACCTTTATTTGAACTTCACACAATGAACCAACCTCTTTTTAAGAATGAAGTGACATGGAGCTATGATATGAACTAGTACTTATGCTTAGTTCAATTTATAATATAACGTGTTCAAAGCTGCCAAAATTATTTTCTAAGAAAGTTTTGATAGCATAAAGAATAATGATTACTATTATTATATTGAAATTATTTAATAAGTTCGAAATGATTTAATTAAAATTCTTCACATTAAATTGTGAAAAAGATGTTATTTAACACCATTTTGTCAAACGGGATATTAAATATTATAAAAATAAGATCATAATTTATCTAGGATTGTGTTAAAAAAGAAAATTAATGTTTAGCTATAGGAACGACTATTTTCTAAAAAAAACACTAAGAAAAATGAACACTAGTTCAAAAGCAAATTGAGATTAATAGATCTTTATAAAAAAAAATTAATATGAGAACAATTAATACAATTGTTAGAATTAATCAAATCATTATTATAATTCTATAGTTTTACATAAAAATATAAAAACAGTTAAATAAAACAGGTTTAAATAAATGTAAGGAAATTACAAACTATTTTAAGTAATTAATTTTTTTTCACACTAGCTTCTTTCATATCTGCTATTTGAAGATAATACCCCTTCCCTTAATTTGGCGCAGCCATTTTGTATGCTGGTATTTGTTGGTCATTGACTAGTTTCAGTGAAACAAGGTTGAAACATGAAATATTTATTTATTTATTTTATTTAGCATCACGTCTTACTACCCGTTTGGGTTATACACTTAAATACTAATTAAGCTAATGGATTAGGAATTGTAAATGTTGAATTTAGAGGAATTTAACCCTAATTTTCGTGGATGGAGAGTGGAAAGCCATTTGGGGAAAAAAACTTAGTTCACCCGACCAAGATTTGAACCTCGATCTCCCAGTCCTCGGTGGTCTAAGTCAACACGAAACTAGCGCGTTAGCTAATAACGCCACATAGGTGGGTAATATGGAATATAATGTTAGAAAAATAATAATTATTATTAGTCAATTTTCAAAAAATTTGGCTCATCAAATTTTAAATATTGTTAAACAAGTAGTCAAAAACAATAGTACATATTATAACAATTTAATCTATAGAAAATAAAATTAAGCTAAGTAGACTGTTAGTTGCACATTACAATTATTAATTTAATAGTAAAACATATCTAAAGCTATAAAGTGTAGTTTAAAAAATTATCAAATATAAAAAATGTGAATTATTTTTAATCATTCATATCTTGATTATACTTGTTACATTGAAATTGTTTATTACAAACTTTTGTCACTGTATATAATCACACTAAGTCAAAATAAAATTAAATTAGCCATCAAATTATCGACCATCTCTCATATTATATAGTTTGTATCGACTTACTCCTTACTTTAAAAAATTAAGAGTATGTTTCTTTCATATGATGCTAGTTTTTAATTTTCATTTTGTCGAACTACTCATCCAGCTCATTCACAGTCAATTAAAACTAATAGAATATAGGTTAGGAAGGAAGAATGGTTAGTACATTTAGCGTGGAGGGAGAGTGGGAAACCAATAAAAAGAAAAACTTTATTAACTCATCTGGTCGGATTTCAAGCTTAGACCTCCCCTTTGTGGGCAAACCAGATCAGACGAGCTTTATAATCCATGTACCGGCCTAAGTAGGGAATAGGCAAATATCTAAATCCTTATAATCTACCCTACAAGGCATATTACAATTTGAATATGCCAATCCCCCTGGACATATTAATTGTTTTACAGTCTCCATTTAAAGGAGACATTGGTTGGATTCTTGTCGACACCGCTTGTATAATGGTTCAGCCTAGTTTCTATATAGTAAAAATCTACTTTTTATGAATAAATGTGTTGGCATAAGACGTTTTAACTTGGATATTAGTTTTTAATTCTTTTATTCTGTTATATTCTATAATTAGAATGTTTCCCTTAAATATAACCATTAAAATGAATCATGAATACAACATTTTAATTATCATACACACAGCTCACCATAGAACAGGAAATACTATTAAAGACATTCAATAACACTAATTGGATTTTAGTAATTTCATTAGAGAAATGTAAAAATATACTGGAAGAAAATTGTAAGAAATTCTGTTGGATAAGTTTTCAACAAAAAAGATTTAAAGTTAATATTAGAGTTGGTATGGGTTGGCAAATATAAAATATACCATATCAAACTATACAAATACAGAAATATTCTGTTGAATAAAAAAATATACTGTAGTGAAGGAAAAAATAAATAACACCATCAGGCCTGGCAAACTTCTTCAGACCTAAGTCCATTCCCGACACTTAAAGGTTATTCAATGGAAAGTTTCGACATTACTGGTCATTTAGACTTATAAATAATTCCGGTAAAGCTGTAATGTCGTCTGCTCGTTTCTGAGAGCCGATTATATAATAAGTTACTGCTAGCGATTGACCTTTACGGTCCCTTCAGAGGATATATATTTTCAAAAGCATTAGATAGTTCTTTGTGCCATGATTTTAAATTGCATATCATTGGTTTTCGATAGTGACCAGGCAAATCTATTGAAACCGTCTAAGAAGAAACTTCAGTAAAATTTACATAAATAAAAGTAAACTTCAAAGTGATTTTACCATAAAGTATCTGTTTGCATTTTTTTCATCTTTTATTGATTTTCTAAATATTTCATGCACGAAGAATGTGGTGAATGGTAAATTTAAAAATGATCAAGAATAAATAATATTTCATATAATAAAAATACAATTATTTAAAATAAACAAATGTTTGTAGATTGTATACAATAATAGTAATAAAAAAAATTAAAATTGAACCTTTTACAAACAGATTTACTTAAGCGTGCATCACATGCCAATCAATTCTGCGATACAGTTTGCTAGAAATCATAAGTTTACACGAACACTATTGCACGTGGATCATTTCTTATTAAACTTTAAAGAAGAGAGTTTATAGACGTTCTTGTTACTTAGATTTGTTAAAATGTTAAATTATATTAAGCTTAAAAAATGCATTGAAAAGTCACTTTTTTTTACCATTATAGATTGGCTTCACAAATAAATACTGTGCACAAATCTATTCTGCCATAATAAGGACATACTTTACTTATTAACCAGGAGTTTCATCGCTTTGTCCCAATGATCACTGCGGGAAATTTCGAATGATTCAAATGTGAATGCACTGCACACATTTCTGGCATGTTGTAGGTATTTTCTTTTTCCCTTTACTTACATACCTATCGCGAGCCGAGACCTGAGTTGTGCCTGCTAGGATGAATGCTCTCAAGTCATATATATGATTCACAGGCTAAAACTTTTACTATCATGCCTAAGCTATCACTTATATTATAAAATTGTGGGGATATATGTTCAAATCCAATTCTATTCATCAAAAATGTAGAAACTTATTTTTATCCTATTTTTGTTATATCAAATTCTGACTGTCCTGGTATTTTCTTTTTCTTTTATACACCTCTTCTTTTTTGTTCTAAAGTTGGCAAGACAAGACTAGAGATCGAGTACAAATTGGATAGAGATAGGTGGGGGGAGGGTTAAGAGAGGGGGAGGGATTTGAAAGATTTTATTTGAAGAGGGTGAGTTGAGGGGAATGGAGGATTTTCTTCAAGATCATAAAAGTTGTTCTATGGTAGGCTCCTGGTCTGACGACCTTCTTTCTAGGGATTACCTGTGGCCATCACTACTGGTGGGATTGGAGATTGTCAAGGGGAAGGGGGATATTCCTAGTGTAGGACACGAGGGGTTGAATGGATAAGTGGAGAGAAAATTGAGGGAATGAACAAAAAATATTATAATTAAAGTTTATGATATTATAGGAAGTATATTTTCAGATTTAAACTAAACGGTTTAAGTAATATTATGTTCTCATTTATTAAAGTTTAAAAATATGCTTCTTTTGGAAACTAATTCCTAAAACAAATGAAAATTAAGTAAGATGTCGGCAATAAAATTACTCTTCTGAATAAATACATTTATAAGAAAATTATACGTCAAACAACATTAAAAGTCTCAGAAATTGTATTCTAAAACAAAATAATTGTATCTAAATTTCATTGTTCTTAAAATTAAATGTATAGTTTAATCTAAATATCTTTAGCTATGCGTTAGTAATTTCAATATATTTTTATATACGTGCATCATTCTTATTTTTAGTCAGGTCTATCCATTATTAGGGAATAGAAAGATAAAATTTAGAAAACTAATTGTCGTTATTGGCTTGAAGGGTTAGTTGATAACCATAGCAAAGATGAGTACTAATATATCCATCCGGTATTCAAGCCTCAACCTCTTTATCACCGGCGATTGAACCATTCTAAACTGATACTTATTTGAAGAGAGGAAAAATAGGGTAAAATTTAATAAAATATACCAACATTTGTGTAAAGGGATATTGGGAGGCCAATTAGGAAATATAAGAAATCTTAGTACAACAACCTGAATGAGACTCGGCCTCCCCGTCTTATTTACAAAAGGACAGGTTTATAGTGACGCAATAATCTTGCACTGTGACCAAAAAACAACCTATTTGTATCCACTTGGTCTCGAACCCTAGTATTCCGTGTTCGAATTATACACACTATATGGAGAATATGACACCCCACACAGAGTTTGACTGACTCGGTTACCGTGTGATAACTATACCACATGCGAGCGTGGCTTGGAATGCCCAATGAATGTAATCAATGTCGACAACGAACAATTTTCGAAAACAAATGGCTGGCAACAAACGAAAACTAATTTCACAACCACAATAATGTTCGTGTAATAGACTGGTCATGCCTTAACCATGTTGTATTCATGTAGCACCGTGTGAAACACCGGGTGTTTCGAAAGCTATATCGAGTTTTCAATGGACTGGCCTATACGGGAATGGGGATAGGTGGTTTAGAGAGAAAACTATTCCAATAACAGAACGAGATGCTTTTTAGAAGGTCAGAAATATTTAGATGGATTTGTTCCATTTTCTTGTTTTCACGTGGCTTTATTGGAAACTGAAGTAATAAAAACCTATAGGCTGGCCTCTTGGTCTAGGTATAAACATACCTGGCTACTATTATAGAGGTCCCGGGTTCAATTTTCAGTGGTACTATTGACGCTTTTTCCTAAGGGAAATTTTTAATATGGTTGCCAGTGGCTGGTTAATTAGACTTATGTTTATTATTTCTATCAGCACCACATAATCATCATCATAATCACCACCACATATCATCCCCTCTGGGTGAAGTAGGAGCATCTACATGTGGCCCAATGTCAAAATATCAGCCAGTGTAAGTAAAGGACCAGGCATGTCGAACCGAATACCAAAATATCCATAGAAAAACTCCCTCCCAGTAAAGATTGTATCTCAACGCTTCTAGTTACAATGGTTACAATCATACATGTAAAATACCTACACATGAACACACCCTAATGAACAATAACGTGGGATATCCCTTTGATCGTCTTTAATACGTGCACCTCTTCACGTGATTATCAAACAATGTGGCCACAAAAATATCCTCTTTTTACACTCAACCCCGCCACACACACCCCTACCCCCAGATAACATATAGCTTATCTAATTAACACATCTCGAACATTATGTAGTGTGGTAGTGTGTATTATTCTTTAGAAAACAGTGGAATTGAAACAACAATGTCTTATAGCATATTTTAAATTTTTATTATTATTACCGCGTCTTACTACCCATTCGGGTTATACCCACTTAAGCTAATGTGTAATGGTAGGGTGATTGTGAGATTAAATTGAGGACTTACAGTTGAACGTGGAATCCGAACCCCGGCGGAGGACTGGCATTTCTCAGATTCACAAGTTGTGATTAATACATGACTTGTCAGAGGTGAAGGAAGGGTTCGTAAATAAGATAAATCTGTTCCGAGACCGAGGATTGAACCCCGGACCCCAGTACAGAAGTATGACACCTTATCCCTAGACCACCAGGTCACCTTATATTTTAAATAAACGGTAAAATACACTTAACAGTCACTATCGCACCTTAAATTAACATTTTAAACTCTGGATTAAACAAGTAAATAATATTTTGCACCGGTCAACATAACAAATGACCATCAGGTTGAACCTATATACACGTAGAGAGAGTATATCTGAGCATCCCACAAGGATCGAACTGAATTCTCTCAACTCAGTGGAGCACCTGGTTGGTAAGGGATGTGTGGAGGGGATCCGGTAAACAATTCAGAGCAATTATACTGTTGGAAGTCTAAGAAGGAAATATGATGTCGCGTTTAAACCGAGGGAGGTGAGAAACTGAGTGGTACCACAAATGAAAACTAATGACCCTCACTCAAGACGCTCAGTGCTCACAATAGTCCCCATTCCAGAGTCATAAGGTCCTCGTAGTAATAGACTGGACTATGGATGACTATCACACTGATACTAAAAAGAATAAGTCAGTGGCGGCTCGGGTATAGTTGCAAAGTGCGACTATGTCTTAAGAGCTTGTACTTTTATTATTAAAACTACCCACGATGGCGATTCATACGTCAGTTAGGGAGTCAAACCCTTTTTGTGGGTATTATCAATGACGAGCAAGCTGTGGTTTGAATCTAGGCTGGGTGTAGTGAGGAAGCTTTATCCTAAATTATTTTACCATTTTCTCTACATGCAAATTAAGCTCGCATGGAATGTTTACAGCGTACGTAGGGCATAATAAAACTATTTATTTGTAGTACTCAACCAGAGGGTTGTTGGATCCTCAACAATTCCAGCGGTAAGGCCTAGGCAGCACTGAATAGGTGTACTAGGAAAATGAGGTAAGTTAAAAAAAAAGTCTTAAAATACTTTATACTTAAGTCAGCTATGTATTAATATGCTATTTTTTTTATTAACGTTCAGTTTCTGTATACGAGTTTATCAAATACAGCATATCTTTTATGAAGACAGCTAACTTTATTACCCGATATTACACAACTAGATTCCACAATAGTTTTAAAGTAATAAATTAAGTGATTACACACAAAGTAATAAAGTAGAGCTATAAAGCAAAAGAGAAGAATGCTTGATATTGCCGATAAAATTTAAGATGTTATTTCGGTAACCGGTCATTCGTTTTAGGCTTTTTTTTAGTCAATCAATCTGACAACCTCTTAGATATAAGTAAAGTTTATACTACCATCGTAAACATCGATATTACTTATATTAGAAGAGTTTATATGTGAAAGGAACGATAACAAAAGCCTAGTCTTGATACTAGAGTAAACATAGTAGTTTACAAATATGGTGAAAGCTTAAAATGTTTATCTACATTTAAAAAAGTCCAGTTGTGTGTGAATTTGTGTGTGAGTGTGTTTGTAAATGTGTGTGAGTGTGTTTGTAAATGTGTGTGAGTGTGTTTGTAAATGTGTGTGAGTGTGTTTGTAAATGTGTGTGAGTGTGTTTGTAAATGTGTGTGAGTGTGTTTGTAAATGTGTGTGAGTGTGTTTGTAAATGTGTGTGAGTGTGTTTGTAAATGTATGTACGTATACGATATATATATCTACCCAGAAATTTTTTAGTACTTCTCAATGAGATGGATAACTATTTTCGTTAAATTCTCGAGGAACCGATCAAGAAGTGCGAAAATCTTTCAAATTTAAAAATAAATTATCTATACATATAACACTCAAACTGTCTGTAAATCTGGTCCTGTCTGATTTTTTTTCCCGTCAACTAAAAAACCTACTCATAATATAGAGATGGGACGTCTTCTGTTGGGATCATTAATTTAAGAATAAAGGGTTGGATATAAACCATCTCGTTATCACATCAGTGAGAAAATCATTATAAAAAAAGGCTATCAGTGTTGTTATATTTGCCTTTTTAGAAATTACAATATATTAATTTTTAAGGTATATATCTTCTTTGTAAGTGTCCTTGAAATAAGGGGCTTGGAAAGATCAACAGACCAATTAAAAATCTCGTAAGCAACTAACGTTTTGGAAATATATTCTACTAGTATATTATAAAAATGAAATGTCTCGTCACTATCACGCCAAAAATCCTGTACCATTGTGCTGAAATTTCGGATGGTTATAATTTGGAAGTATGGCTATTGTAATATATATATGTATATATATATGTATAATATTTTTATCATAATCAAATAAAATTGATGGTTTTTCAAATATAATGTTTTAAACCACGTGATTGTTTTCTAATGAATGAATAGTTGATATTTTGGGTCATACTTGATCACAAAATTATTTGCAACCTAAAGAGTAATTAGAGAATAAATTTCAATCTTAAATCCAAAGAAATACTTTAATTTGAGTTGGTTGCTTTCTATTCAAATTAATACTAAAATCGTGGTTATATAACAAATAATATTTACACATAGGTAACGATCAATTTGATTTGATCTTCCCAGTTTTCGTCAAAAAAGATTAACTCGTACATTAAAAGTTATCTTAAAACTCCAGAATAGACAAGGAAGTATTCAAATAAAAATATCTGTACATTTGTGTGATAACAATGTATCTTCTAGACCTAAAAACTTTGTAAATGAACTTAGGGATGATTGAAAATGTGCACCAGAATAGCCATTTTTTTAATCCTTTCACCCATATATAGAACCTACCCCCTTAGGTTACTTTACTGCCTCTGGAGGTTCCTTCAAAATCCATAATTCTGATTCCATACTCATTATAGAAAAGCTAATAGTGAAATCTAGCGTCTTTTTACTTTACTTTTTTTGCCCGACACATTCAAACGCTTAATAACTATTTCAGTTAATCCTAAAAAGAAGGGAAAAAAATGCCTACATTTGGCATTGATTTATATGCCTGAGGAATTATTGGAGGATCATCTTGAATGTATTATCTTTATCCTTAAATTATTATTATTATTATTATTATTAGCACCACGTCTTACTACCCGTTCGGATTATACGCACTTACGCTAATGTGTAATGGTAGGGTGATGATGAGTTGAAATGAAGGACCTACAGTTTAACGTGGAATCCGAACCACGGTGGAGGCCTGGCATTCCTCACATTCACAAGATGTCTTGTCAGAGGTGAAGGAAGGGTTTGNAGCGTCTTTTTACTTTACTTTTTTTGCCCGACACATTCAAACGCTTAATAACTATTTCAGTTAATCCTAAAAAGAAGGGAAAAAAATGCCTACATTTGGCATTGATTTATATGCCTGAGGAATTATTGGAGGATCATCTTGAATGTATTATCTTTATCCTTAAATTATTATTATTATTATTATTATTAGCACCACGTCTTACTACCCGTTCGGATTATACGCACTTACGCTAATGTGTAATGGTAGGGTGATGATGAGTTGAAATGAAGGACCTACAGTTTAACGTGGAATCCGAACCACGGTGGAGGCCTGGCATTCCTCACATTCACAAGATGTCTTTTCAGAGGTGAAGGAAGGATTTGATAATCAAATAAATCTTTGCCGGGACCGAGGATCGAACCCCGGCCGCCAGCATAGAAGTCTGACACCTTACCCCTAGACCGCCAGGTCATCGTTATCCTTAAATTATATTGTGAGTTTGGTCCCTTGAATCACGTAATGACATATGTAAATAACTTCAAAAACAAAACAATATACTAAGAGAATAGCTTATGTACTCAGAGAAACTTAAGAATATGAACCTCTATATTTTTAACTTCTAAATATATTTCTAGTCTTAGGGCCAGTTTCATAGTCAAATTTAGTACGCCTCAAGTGCGGCGCTACACTAAGTAGAAGACGACCCCTACCTAAACCAGAATGGAATGGGCCAGTTTCCTATGCGAGAACGGCCCATTCCATTCGAGTTTAGGTAGGTGTCGTCTTGTATTTAGTGTAGCGCCGCACTTGAGGCGTACTAAATTTGACTATGAAACTGGCCTTTAAGCCCAATACTTGACTATTGTCACGGATATTTCCAAAACAAACAAAAAATAGCAAGCTGAAACTTGAAATAGGCCTCCGTAATCTAAGAAACCTAAAGGGGTACTTTGATTTTGGATTATTTCCTTTTAATATAATATATACACTCATCTCCAGATTTAGTGAACTTGGTTGTAGTGAACATTATATATATATATATATATTTAACCTAACTAATTTATTTTAATCTACAAACATTTAAATATATGTTCAAAATGTCGTTTGTTGCAAGCCATCAATTATTATTTTTTAGTGAACCTAAAATCTAAACGTCTTAGGTAAAATGTCATTCTAGCATTGTAACTCTTTGAAAATAAATATTTATTAGCTTTTGGATCTGAAACTTGAATAAAAAAAGAAATCTTTATCAGAGTTTAGACTTTGGTTGCACATAAAGCAACTAAAGTTATAAAATGGGAAGGGGACTAACCCAGATAACTTTGAGAGTAAGAAAGTTAGAATTTTATAACCAAGATTTGAAAAATACGGGTGGGCAGGAGGATATAATTTTTTTTTTAAATACAATAAAATTTCTAGGTGTACTAAAAATTCATATTTGGAATCATGCAATAAGTATGCTCCAGCTAATCATAAAGTAATGAACATTTAAATTTAGAACCAAAAAATGAGGAACTTATAATTATACAAAAATTATGCAAATTGTGTGTTTTAAATGGATTTTGTTCATTTGTGCACTCAACTTTTGGGCTGATAATAGTTTCATTTCAAAGGTTGGTTTTGTAATCGATTTGCCTGGCATTGTCATGGGTAAAAGAATATATTGTACACGAATAAATACTTATCAATACTTTATTAATTATTATAATAAACATATGTCTGCTTTTTTATGTCCGTCCATCCACATGAATTATTGAAACACTTCTAGAAATCTAAGATTTCGAATTCCAATATATCTTAAGATGTGGTTTATTACAAAATATATATACGTATAGAAAATCCATGTCTCACACTATTTTACATTTAAACTTCCATTACTGCCTTTAGTTTGGCAAGAATTTGCTAATTAATTTAAAACTATATCCTCATCTTGCCACAGGTTATATAATTTGTTATCGGCAATACTTCATTTATATCCGTGTCTTACGTTTTACTCCACCCACTTTACCATCACCACTTCCCCCCCCCCCCTATCCTTCATTATATCCATTGATTTATACTCATGGATTATGGATGAAGAAGCTACTCAGAGGAAAGATACGGTGTTAACGTGGAAGGAAAGTGGAAAAATATCTAAGGGGGGGGGGGGAAAAACCCAAATCAGCTTGAATTAAAACCCTAACCTCCCTA
>CABEEJ010001176.1:59415-72867 GCA_901482245.1 Timema douglasi
GTATCAATAAAAAAATAAAAAAAAAAAAAAAAAAAAAAAAAAAAAAAAAAAAAAAAAAAAAAAAAAAAAAAAAAAAAAAAAAAAAAAAAAAAAAAGCGGAAGGTTTATTATTGTATAGAAAGGAAGCCGATATAGCGTATTAGATAGCGCTCATAGCTTTGACTCGGCAGCCTGGAATGAATTTTTCACACGGTGAATAAAAGCACCTCAAACCGCAACTTTAAATATGGCTCTTAAGAGAGAGGGCTTAATTAGCATGCACCTGTTTTATAATATTTTCAAATTACGTGAAACAAAACCTCATAAATGTTTAGAGCCGTTATTTTTTATACTAAAACAAATCAATATACCTAAAGAATGCGCCTCTAAAAACTCTGGCGAGCCTTACCAAAATAAGTACTATGGGGAGTTTTCTAGCCACTTTCCTTGAGGCCTACTTTCATGTCCACAACACGAACAGTGTTGCCAATATTAACAATATCATAAAACCATAGGTGTAAGATAAAGAGTGTAGGAAACGCGAAAATAGTATTTTAGCTGGTATTATATCAATACATTTTCTTTTGTCAAACGAAATCAAATATTTATTCAGTAGGATCATAGAATTTAATTGCCCTCACATGGTGGAACCAAGAGTTCTTGAATATCTGTCGAATGTGTCGTTTGATTGAATGACAACATTTTCTCGTCATAGATATTTATGCTCATGACAATGTCAACTGTTGACATGACCATGTGAAGAAAACTATCATCTATGTATGTTGTTATTGAAGCAATATTTTATTTAGTTGGGCCAACTAATTTTTGCACAGAAAGAAAAATCAGCAAAAAACGCCCCCCTCTTATCACTTACCCTCCACTCTCACCTTAATTTGGTTTATTGTTAAATAATAGATTAGTTAATTCCCACAATGACATCTTCAGTTCTCTACTACCCACCACATATAAAATGAGTACAACAAAGATACACAAATATGTGTATAGTGTTATTCGGACTGAGATATAAATTAGCTATTTCCTACTGGAATATCTCGATCCCTTTATTAACCAGCTCATATATACTTAAAAATACAACGTTATTTGGCTGTAGAAATTAGTGAGAAATACTATTGCCCTAGGTTTAGGTTACCACCATTACTATACTGAAATCAAACTACGTTTTTAAACTTAAATCTGGCTATTAATTTGTTTTTAAAGATTCATTGATATTAAATGGTCGCTGGTGCTTAAAACATGCTAGCCAAACTAAAAACTCACTAATTCACATTTCACAGAATATATTATATCCCTCTATACCGGGATTCGTACACGAATTCTAATTAGAACCTTAGATGGAACCAGGCTATTTTTTATTTACTCGACATTTTATTTCTACAAGTAATTGCAGACTTAATCAGAAATATGGGGAACATAGGACATACATTGAATTTAGTTTTTTTTTACTCAACCACGTCAGTTATTTTCAAATAATAATGATACATAATTATAAAGATAAATAAAGTCTTCATTTTAAAAGAATATCCGTCGAATATATCTTCACGTACGTTCTAAAAAGTGCATGTGTTTGCTGGTGGAGATGCCAGAGTACTGCACCGTCGATTAACTGTTCAACGAGAGTTGCCTGATTGCGCTGGGAATTCTGCCGCCCTCCGTGTTACGTCACGTGGGTTCTGTGACGTCACTTGAGAGGCGGAAGGGAACTAGGGTTTGGAAAAGGGTTGTTGTACACGTGGAGGGGGGGGGAGGGGATGAACCCGGCAGGACAGGAGCCTGCCAAGATGGTGATGCGCAAGATCTTCTTGGATATTAGAGAGTGGGATTTGAATCGTCTTGTTTAGTTCTTCCGAAAGATAAATTTAGTTCGCAATGTATGTAGCCGAAAGTGTTAAGAGTAAATCTCTGACTTTTTTTAAAAAAGTAGATAAATTTTTTCATTAGTTAATAATAATAATAATAATATTTAGCACCGCGTCTTACTAACCGTTCGGGTTATACGCTTTAAGTACTAATAACGGTAATGGATTAGGAATTGGGAAGGTTTAATTAGGGGAAGTGAACCCGCATTTGCGTGGAGGGAGAGTGAAAACACATTTAGGAAAAACCACCCCCAGTTCACCCGACCGAGATTCGAACCTCGATCTCCCCGTCCTCAGCAGTCGAGCTCAACACGACAACAAGATCTTCTTGGATATTAGAGAGTGGGATTTGAATCGTCTTGTTTAGTTCTTCCGAAAGATAAATTTAGTTCGCAATGTATGTAGCCGAAAGTGTTAAGAGTAAATCTCTGACTTTTTTTAAAAAAGTAGATAAATTTTTTCATTAGTTAATAATAATAATAATAATATTTAGCACCGCGTCTTACTAACCGTTCGGGTTATACGCTTTAAGTACTAATAACGGTAATGGATTAGGAATTGGGAAGGTTTAATTAGGGGAAGTGAACCCGCATTTGCGTGGAGGGAGAGTGAAAACACATTTAGGAAAAACCACCCCCAGTTCACCCGACCGAGATTCGAACCTCGATCTCCCCGTCCTCAGCAGTCGAGCTCAACACGACAAGCGCGTTAGCCAACTACGCCACCGAGGCGGGTTTTTAATTAATTAGTAAGCCAAGGTATGTGTTCCTTATGTTTCTCTTTCAAATAGTGACGTCGCTTTTTATTAGTGAAAAAAAGTCAACAACATTAACAAATTTTTGCACGTTCATCATAGAGCCTGCCTTAAAATATGGGTTAGGAATGAGCCTGGGCAAGGGACGATTCCTGGGTATCTTGGTGGTTGGAGCATTGTTGTACTAAGTCAAAGGTCCCGGGTTCGATTCCCGTGTCCAGGTGTCATTTTTAAATTTTCAGAATATGATAGCCAACAAGTGTTTACAACAATTCTTTCAACTTTTTGATTTATCTCGACCCCTAGCAGGGAGAAATATTACCATCAAAAATATTTGACTCGAAATTTTGATAAATGTTGACGTTTCATTACCCCCAGAAACAGAAGAAGTATTTTTTGCGATGCCATCTGTTGTTATTCGTATTTAAAACTAGAGCCAAAACCATTTTACCGACCGATTTTACCATCACAGACAAATTGGCAATTTTCATTTTTACATGGGAATGACTTTGAAGATCGTATACTTGTGCAGAAATTTCGAAATTTGATCATATATCCGTAGCTAATTAAGATAAGTTGTGGTACTGTTTAAATTAGTCATTTTATTCTAGAATATTACTACTATAAAGCCACATGGCGGACTCACTTACTGACATTAATGTTTACCCACTTACAGATGAGCTAGAAACTTGAAATTGGCAAACTTATAGCTTTTAGCCTGTAAGTGACTGATCCAAAAAGTTTAAAAAAAAATCAAAATGGCTGATAAACTATAAAGTCGGTGCGGACCTTTCTTTGGAGGTCTCTTGTGGCTAAACGGTAAGACCTATCAATAATCGGCTCTGGAACGACATTAGTTTACACCCACTTGCAAAGAACACTCACTGGGGGTGTGGGGGTGTGGGGACGTAGGCCCCCACGAGCAAAGAGAATGTTTCATATAAAACCCATCTTTGTGGCCTATAAGGAAACCAACATTATTTATAGAATACTTTATTATTAATTAAATGTTATGCTCTTATTAGTGGACAGAAATGTTCGTCTTTTATCAATGTTTCTACAAGTGTGTATAATTACATTTATGCTCCTTGGAGGAGGGTTTCTGGCAGTGTAAATTATTTCGTTTGACAAATTTTACGAATTTTTATTAAGTGTATATTTTAAGATTAAAGAGAAATAATATATTTACGGTTCACAATGTAATTTATTAAAATTATCTAAAAGTGCCAAACTTAGCAAACCAGTCCAAAGGATCAAAAATAACTAACTTTCTTTGGAGGGAAAAAGAAAATTTATATAAATTGTCTTTCCATGCAACGCGTCTTGCTTTCAATCCAGGGATGTTACAGATTTTCACAAATTGAATACATTAAGTCGAACGGATTGATGAACATAATTCACAAATAACACTTTTTTTTTTAGAAAGCTCTGATTACAATGGCAACATTCCACGACACGCTACAGAAAAGGTCCAATTTTCAAGGGCAAGGATTCATTTAAGGGATATAAAAGTAAATGGACCTAATTTAATCTAGTAAAACTTCAATCGATTTTAAATCTAGCTTTTACTTTTTATCTAGTTTTATTAGCATCGTTCGGGCTATACGCCTATGTACCAATTTCGCCATTGGTCTTGTGGATTATGAAGATTATTTTTAAAGAAATGTGTGCCAGAATTTGCATGGAGGGAATGTTAAAAACATTTTGGAAAAGCCACCCTCAGTATACCCGAACGAGATTCAAACCTCCATCTCCCATCATCGGTAGTCTAGTCTACTGTGATAGTTGAGTGATATCAATACTGACAATGTCTTAATAAATTACTATCGTCATTTTATAAATTTGGGCCAAAAAAATTACATAGTTATCTGACGAGTTATTTAAAACACGTTAGTGAACTTCATTCCAAATAATATTTAAATACTATAAAGTTATACCACAATTATTTTTATCTTATCCCTCATTTTAAGGGTAGTTTACTAAATGGTAATTTGTTTGAATTCCAAATTTTTCTCAAAGGGCTCTAAAGAATTTTTAATAGCTGTATTTGATTTGTTTGACACTAAAAATAGCTATATTTGGTTTTCTGGCAAAAATTCCTTTAAAGGTCGTTTAATAAAAACCTGTTTTTCAAAAGATGGAAATATTTTTTAAATGGCTTTAACACCTTGTTTCCAAATAGGCATCTTGAGCGTGTTTGACATAACAAATAACCCCGTATACCTTATCGATTTTTTAAGCTAAAATAAAGAGTCTTTCCTTAGGAGTGGTTTTTGAAAATTCAATTTATTTTGAAAAAAACTATAACGATTTTGCTTAAAAGTATCTCTGAAGTGTTTTATATTAACATTACAAATTAATCTGTCCCGATATTTATTTTGGGGAGAAAATCTAGCCATTAATAGTTAGCTAATAACTTATCTTTTAATTTGAATGTTAGTATAATGTATTTAGCTATTTGGTTCAAAATTGATATTTGGATATTATTTTATATGTTAATAATAGTATTCATTTATTTAACTAAAGTAAATTAATTTATGGGTAGTTTATTTACAAGAGATTACATAAACTAAAGGTTTTGGAAATTTACCATGAAAATTAAATAGGAATTTCTTAATAGTTTTTCATGATGAATAAGAATAAGTTTTTATTTTTACAAATAAATATATTTAAAGTGGTTAAAAGATTATTATTTTTAAACAATTTTTTTTATCTCTCTTAAATATTTGGTTTAAAATGGATATATTGTGATTAACAAGATATAAATGTTTTTACGATTACTACATACTTAACCTTTGTGACTTCCGCAGTTACATTTTCACAAAAAAAAAGTAATTATTTTTTCAAACTAAAGGTTTTTATTGCTGGTACCCACCAAGTATTCCTCATTCAGTTCTTACTGCGTAGTATGATTATTATTATTATTATTGTCTTTATTTACATGGCGAAATTAAGCCATCAGCCTTCTTTTACATTTAACCATGTCTTAATTTAACATTAGACTGCATTTATCAATTATTATAATTAAATAAAACACAAGAGACAAGTATTTGTGGCAAAAACACATAAACATAAGAGATAAAATATTGCAATGAGATAAAGACGTAAAAAAAACCAGCAACCAAATCTGTAATAAACTTGAACACAGTATAATGTCATCAATTTTTCAAAATAATGTTTATTTTCTAGGATAGGGGAGTTTAAATTGACGCCATGCAGGATTATTGTTAAAACGCAACGGTGCCAGTCCTGATGTCATACGTTTGGCTCATTGCCACTATGTTTACATTGCGTAGTTAGTTAAAGTTTTATCACGTGTCTGACAGTTAAATCGCGTTGCTTTTATTTGCTGTAGTTATTCACGTGCGGTCGCTTATATACATAAAAATACGGATTGAAGGAACTCCAGGAAGGAAAATCTGTTTTTCAACCAAAATATAAGTAAATTTTTGAAATAATCTTGTTTGTAATCTGGTTTTCCGTTCAAAATATGTCCTAATTGAAACTTATATTTTATGATTATCACCTAATCCACAAAATAGGCATACCTAACAAAGTTTTAGGTAATGTAGATTTGTAATTATTACAATGTACTTTTTTTTACATCTAATATGAGATGTTTTGTTAACTTTCCAACAAGATTGAATTTTTTTTTTTTAATATAAAACTCACAAAAGTACAATATTCAAATATGTATTCAATAATATTGTTACAATAATAACATGTATTAAAGTATGTGGTTTAGATTATTAATGAAAAAATTTGCATTTTTGCAACATCCTTTAATTTATGATGGAAATCGAACCGTTTTAAATTAATTGAATGTAGCCGCTTTAGTGGTCACATGGTTTAAGGCGTCACACTCACCAGATCACATTGACGATGGATAGATTGAGTCTCGATTGTGGTCAGGTGTACAGAGAATAGTTTTTCCCATTTGGATTCCCACTCCTCTTCCACACAAGTGAAAGTGCACTAAAGAAAAACCTAAGTGGATAAAAGTTTATAAAAGAAAGTTAGTGAATAGGGATTCTTTCCCTCGTTGTTCCGTGGTATCACAGTCCGCTGACGGACAGGTTCACCGGACCGGAAGGTATGAAAAATTGATGATACACGACAATACTCTTTCTCTCTCTTTGTCCTTTCGAGTGGAGAGAGGGGGCAGGGGGGTGTTGGTCCCCGAGTTTAAAAGCTGGGTCTGTAGGGGGTAGGGTGTCGAGGAGGGGCCGTGTGAGGCTAAAGAAGAAAATGGAGGGGGAAGGTTTTACGATCCTTCCCGTCTAACATCTTTAATTTTGCATTACAAGCGCTTTGCATACGTGAAAACTTAGGAAGAGTCGAAAAAAAAACACTTCTAGCTTCCACCCAAACTTATGTGTTATTCCAAGTTATATTTCCGAGGCAAATAATTCTTTTTTTTACCATTCTTTATTTTCTCATACATTTCTACTTAGGCGGGACTACAAAAAAAGAGTTCATGTAAAATAAATCAAGCAGAGGCATCATTTTCAGATCAATTTTAAATGTTACATTTTAGGTGCTGGGACAGTAAACATGGTTTTAGTGAAAATATTTTTTGTAAACATAATATAGCATTAAATATATTAAAACCTACCTCGGTAGCGTAGTTAGCTAACGCGCTGGTTTCATGTTGAGCTAGGCTGCCTAGGATGGAGATATCGATGTTCGAAACTCGGGCAGGTGAATTGAGTGGTTTTTCTTAAATGGTTCTCCACTCTTCCTCCACGCAAATTCGGGTTAACTTACTCTAAATTTAGCCTTCCCAATGCCTGACCCATTAGAGTTATTAGTACTTAAGCGTACAACCTGAATGGGTAGTATGATGCAGTGCTAAAAAAAAAGCCTAGTAATATATGAACAGACGCTTTATTGAATTTGTAATTATATTAAATTAATGAACATTTATTCCACAGAGGATTCTAACGATTTTTGAGGGTTCCATTTATTTTTCTTGGTGCCAAATATGTACTAATTACGCCAGCAAGTTGGGTTTGAGGAAGGTGTAAGGTCCGTATCCGCATTTGCGTGAATGTAGAGTGGAAATCAATTGTGGAAACCAATTTTGGAAAAAAATACCTGAATGGTATTCAAACCTCAATATGCTCATCATCAGCAGCCAAGTTTAAAACGAGTATGACGCTTTATACCACGTGGCCACCAAATATTATACAAACCCTAATTGGAAAACTGTATGTACAGATGTGAAGGGAGTGAAAGTAAAAAAGCAGTAGAAAGTGACGCAACAAGATAAGCACAGTAGGTTTGTTGTTAAAACGAACCATTAAGGCTGATTGTGTTTGCCTGTACGCATTCATTAACCATCATTATCGCATTCATGCCAAGGGAATGTGAGGTAATAAAAAAATGTGGAAAAAGCGACGTCACAAAAAAGGGTATAACAGGTGTGATGTCAAAACAAACAACTGTGTGTGTAATACTGATCGTTATCCGATACGCATTCATCAACTGTCGTCACCGCAATCATGTGAATGGGGCTCGTGGTAGTAAAAACGGGGAGAAGGTGACGTCACAAGATGGGTAGCGGGTGGTTCGGCATAACGTGCGACATAAGACGCAAGGTTTTGTAGCCCTGAATAATTGACGAGCCCTAGGCGTGAAGGATGCGTATGTAAAAGCGGGAGCCATCACATGAGATAAAGCACACGTGATCATTTTCAAATTTGAAGGGCATATTACAGGACGTACCCATTTTCTCAAATTTAGTAGATCCTATATTAGTTCTTTAACTATTCAATCAGGTCCAAAGGACCGAGCGATGCCAAAATGCATCTCCTTAACATTGTGTCAGCTAATTTTCACCTACAGTTATTCAAGACGCCAAATTTGTTCGAAGGTCTTCCTGACCCTATTTATCCACCTATTCTTGGATATTCATAGTGTTCTTCTTCTATTCAGGACAAAATCTCAAACTTGCATATACATTCTACACTTTCAAAATACACGGGTGGTTTTATAAGGTGGGGTAGAAACAATTAGGCGATTAATAACTTTAAAATTATCACTTAAGTATTAACTAGATAAATAAAAGTCAACTACAAACAACACTTTTTCACTTTTTGAAGATAATGTCACTAAGGTGAGCTCCACCGGACGTCAGACAAACCTCAACCCGTGTTACATCACTTTCCTCAGCTAAGTAGTTATTTCCGGTCCAGGTACTTTGGGTGAAATATCGCATAGGTCCACTTTCTTATGTCTTAATTCCCAAAGTTTTGTAACTGCTAATAAAATTTCAGACGTATGTTTGTGTAAATCTACTGCTCAAAAAAATTTTTTTTAAAAGACCTCAAACAATTCTGAAATAGCGACCATTCATTCCCGAAAATAGCTTACATTATTGTTTGAATATATTTCTATGCCTAACTGAGCTATAGATACAATAAATATTTACTTTTTGATCTAAACTCAATTTAAGGTCTGGGTTTAATGAGCAGTGATCAAGATTAAATGTAGAGTAAACGGATGGCTGAGCGAGATGGTTTATTTTAAAATGGTTTATCATCGGAATAACGGTCAAACGCTGATATTATTCTCCAAAATCTAGCTCTCTCAACTAACCATCTTAGATATAATTTTTTTAAGTTCCCAATAACCAAAAAATAAGATTGAAATTGGGCACCAGATATCAAATAACGTCAGGTTTTCCTTAATATATAGATAAAACCCCACATAATATATTTACTCATTTAGAAGTAACCTATTTTAACGATCTTACCACTCACTATAAAGACCAAACATTTATTTCACTATAAAATTGCTTAAAATTGTGTTTAAAATTGAAACAACCAGATTATCCGAAGAATAAAATTGTTTTAAGGTTAGAGAAATTAGTTTTCCTCTGGAGTTAAACAGTAGGGGATGAAGCGAAAGAGTGAGAACTTTGAACAGATCCCTACTGGACTGCTTAAAGTTTGGAGAGGAAACCACAGCAAACGGCGTAGTCTTGTCTTCCTTTATGGTACGTTATGGCAATGTGGTAAGACAAAATACTAGCTTATTCAAATGAATTGCTTTGTTGTTGAGGGAAATGGTGAAATATGGGAGGTGGCTGCGGATAGATAGGGAGGCTACGGAAATTGAGAAAAGGGGTTGTTCCCTTGCTTTGAGTTATCCTTACAGTTTTCCTTCGGAAAGTCATCTGTTGCATAGCTTGCTACTGTCACGGTTTTATTAACTTGGCTGGTCGATAATAGCTCGCTCAACCTTCGGTTTGGTTTGTCCGTCAATGAGGAAATCACCCGAACAAACAATATCGTAGGGATGATAAATATTTTAAGAATATGGGAATAAAAATAATGTAATTTAAAAACTTTAAAGTGAAAATATTCAAATACTTTCTATTTATCAAGTGTTTGCCAATTTCATAAAGAGCTATAATATAAAATTCAATATTGATAAAACTTCGTTGAGTAAATCATTATAAATGGAAACTTTACTTTTTTTTTTACTACCAGTTACGTAAATATAGCAGTAGAGACTTGCACATATCCGTAGGTTGAAAAAAGTCGACACAAAAAAACAGAAAAATAAATTGATTCAGCCAATAAATATCCGCTTACTCTACCTCGTCCGAGTTTCTAAAATCAGGTCGAGGTACGTAAAGTGTACAGTCTCTGCCCTCTCTACAGTAGCCCCATGGCTTCTTTGGTGCTGAGTGACAGCTCACAACTGACAGTTGACGGCTTTAAAAAGTTACCAGACAAAATTATATATCCCTACGCCGAACCATATGATCTGCAAAAACATGTGTTTAGAAGCTGTCACTTCTGACAGTAAAAGTTTAGGTATACACCTAAATGTTGACTGTCAGGAGTCAGCTGTTAACTGTCAGTCAGCACCAAAGAAGCCATGGGGCTACTGTACTTTAGGTAGGGCTTCTGACTATCTGTCCTGACCTAGTATAACACTTACATTAATATTTATAAGTATTTGGTATGCCGACTAATAATTGTCTCAGTATGTTGTCGAGAGACACGGCCACTTCTTTCAGGACATGCAGATGTCCTATAACAGGAGTTCCTAACCTTTTTATGACCAAGAACCACAAATTCAGTGGCTAGATCTTTGATAAATTTCGTTTGGAGACAAATCTTACGAAAATGTTGAAAGTTAATAAAATTCAGATGCTTACCAGGCAGTATTGATTGTAGGTAAAATACTTGCTGGTATATCTGAAATTGTGTATTGGCTCTTCAGAGCAAGCTTCTATCAGATATTTATGTTCCCTGTTTAATACCAGATTTTATATTACTTTTGCAAGTACCGTCATATTTAAACACACCTTTCAAAGCGTTTATTTTAAGTAATCTCCGAACTCCTATCTGTGATTTTGTTCTCAAATAATTTTACCAATCAGATCATGGTGGTGAATTTGTCACAATAACGAATATAAACTATTAAATTTAGGCAGTGTCTGTAATAATACAATTCCTGAAATCTTCTTGGATAATCTTAGAATAAGAACAAATATACATTTATCCATTTATTAAAAAGATAGATATCATACTAAACTGACCTAAGATAACATTAATCCTGTCACAACCAAGGTTTAATTCACATTAGCCTCTTCCATGCTTGTCTGGACAGCTCGTATCGAGCAATAATCTAAAAGACCATCCCCAATTTTCATGGAGTTTTCCGAACTTATTTTCCAACCAGATGATAGAAATATTTAAGTTTACCTTACTATATAAATAATTAAAACACAAAATCCGAGTGGGTGGCCACATGGCCTAAGGCAATAAACTATACTACCGAAAATGGGGAGATTTGAATTAGATTTTGGTGGGGTGTACTGAGGGTGGTTTTCCCTAGATGGTTTTCTACTTTGCTTCCACGAAAATGTGGAGCACACCACTTCTAAATTCAACCTTTCTGAACCCTAACACATTAGTGTTATTAGTATATAGACGTCTAACACGAACGAATAGTACGACTGTGCTAAAAAAACCCCACCAAGAACCGAGTAATAATTATAATAATAACGTACCTAAGAAAGATAAAAACCAACCCCTGAAATAAACGCCGACCAATAAAACTTCGAGCTAAAGGAGCACTTGGTGACATCTATAGAGGCTTACTAGAACGTCTGGATGAAGGAGGCCTCATGAAAGGTAGTTTTTGTAGTTCGTAAAGATACGGATAGCCCAATAATAAGGTTAGTGTGAAATTAATATTTCTTTTCTCAAATATTACACATTCTTGTTAGAGATTGAATGATGATATCTCTCTAGTAGTATTTTGATCACTAAATTATTTTCCCATTGTAAACATTGTAGGTGTGAACAGTTATTATTGGCTGTTTTTTCTATACTCTATTGAATTAAATAACATTTCCATTGTTGGGAATAGTATTAAGAAAAACATCTTGCTTTAACTATTGTCTAGGTGACGAATAATGGTTCATAATAATTGTCTAATTTTAAATGGCGCAAAAAATCCATTGTAGGCTCATAACTTGATTGTTGAGCTTATTTACATCTGAATAAATATTAACTGAAGAGTTTTACGATGTAAGTAGATCAATAATACTTGTTAAAAACGAATTTTTCTTTCGTCTATCGGTAAGACTTTGCACGTAAACAGTGTAATTAATTACATTTTCTTGGTTAGCATCGGATAAAATTACTGATTCAAAGATTGTATGGCTTCTGAAAATATTGGGGAAAGACTTACGAATTTCTATGTGTGTTCGCGGATTTTATCAAATATATTTTTTATTAATAGTAATTTGTTTAATAGCTTTAATGCATATTATTGGCGGGTCAGACTTAAAAAACAAAAACCAAACAATTAATTTAAGCCCATATGTATATATAAAAGATATAATCAATAAATTATAACAAAAATACAATTTTGTTATTTATATTTTCTATTAATGCATTATTTATTTTTAATTCCATTTTTGTTACTCATTTTTATCATGCTTCGGATTTGCATTCTAAACTAAGGACTCCTAGATTGAATAAAGATTTGGATTCTTTAAGTGGCAGATTTGACCAAATCTAAGAAAAACAAACACACGCACACACATACACTAAATCGAAGACTGGAAGTTCTTTTCTATCCAACCATCCAAACATCCACCCATTCTATCCTGTTTTCTATTAATTGAAACCATGAACAAAGTCTCAAAAGGTTCTTTTAATTAGTTTCCTGCCAACTTAGAAGCGTACTTCCGGCGTAAATAAGTGAGGATATAGCTATGTTGGCAATATAAGAAGAAAATGGATAAGTATAGAATTGAAGAATTCAGGATGTAGTCAGAAAAAAGGAGAGTTTCTGAATTAGATTAAATATTTAGCTTCTAATTAAAGTTAGAGAATGAAATATTTTTCATAATCGTCAAGACATTCGATTATAAATTTAAATATAACTTGCTATCTTACTCAATTGTAATATTTCCTTTGCTGTATTTTTTCTGATATTTTGTTATTATTGTATAAATTAACAGCTCAAGAGCTATTTTTAGATACCCCAAATACATTTTTTACATCATCATACTAGTCATACTAATATTATAAAGAGGAAAGATTTGATTTTTTGTTTGTTTGTTTGTTTGTTTGTTTGAAATGAATAGGCTCCGAAACTACTGGACCGATTTAAAAAATTCTTTCACCGTTGGCAAGCTACACTATTCCCGAGTGACATAGGCTATGTTTCATTTTCAATAAAATTAGGGATGCTTACTAAAATTTGAATAATCTAACCCAGGGTGTAAAAAAATAAACAAAAAACTTCCTTCAATCACGTGCGCTGCGAAAACTATTAATGATAGAACAAAATGATGTATTACAATTT
>CABEEJ010001176.1:78448-163567 GCA_901482245.1 Timema douglasi
CCCCCCGCTTTAGATATGTAATCATTAATAGATTCTACGAGAGTCTAAAGGGCGAGAGCTACTGAAATCAATGCTTATTGGCCTGATTCGTGAAAGAGGGAGAGAAAAGGAGAAGAGGAGGGTAAACGATAGAGAAACTACTTGTAGGCCTCCAATCAAATTAGATTCTCTGCAGTGATCCAGCCGTGGAATGTCATATCCGAACCACCCATTGCGAGACAGCAGCGAGTGTTATTATTGTGTCCCCTCTGTTCCCTTATTAATCCTTTCCCGATATACCTCCCTCTCTCCCTCATTTTGTAATGCGATGGTTGGTCAGCTCTCGCGGGTTAATAATCTCGTCCCATAGTTCCAATTTTTGTGGTAAAAAACACTTTTCATCATCCGCTGTAAAGGTACGCGTTGGTGATGACATCCGTGTCACCGCATACGATCTCTTCTCTTACAAATTTAATTAAAACATTTGTCCATATCACAGTTCTGATTCAAAACCCTTCCGTGATTCTTTTTTATATCTCTGGTAGATTATTTTTTAATTGTATTGATTTTTGAATGGTTTATTTTAATAACTTAACTTTGGAACAAAGATCCCTTTCCAATTTTAACAGAATGGGACTGTCAGCTAGAAGAGCTACTAGATTATTTTAACATATTTATACGTCAAGTCATATTGTTTGTAGCAATGGGCGCATCTAGGTTGAGGCAGGTGGATCATTTTTTTACAATATTAATTGATTGATTAATGATTATTAGCACCGCGTCTTACTGGCATTCAGACTAATACAAAAAAAAAACCTATTCAAAAAATAAAAAGGCTTCATATTCATAATTTTCAGAATTAATTTTAATTTGCTTTCTATATGAATCTAGTTTAGATGTAAGTAGGCAAGTATCAGATAGTGATCGTGTTTATTGGTTGATGAGTTATTCTACATTATTTAATAGAACACAAAGAGGATGGTGGATTTTAAATACGTGATCTTTTCTAGTGGGGGGTGCTTGTTTAGGGGGTGATTGCGTCGTAAGTTTCAAAGAACTGGTAGTTTGGGGTTAGAAGACCGGCCAAGTGCAGCGGGCATTTGTTTTTAGACAATCTTCTTTTCTTACTCTCCCTCCATATAAATTCATGTGAATTTATTATAAATTAAAATACCCATCGTATCCGTATTCCTTTTGTGTGAATATACAAATATCTTGGAAGGACCTAAATGAGAAAGCAAACTTTTTATTTAAAGTCTATCCTACAAAAGTTCAGCTAGCTCTGTCTATCGTTAATATATTTCATCCAACGTATCAATATATTTTGATTTTGACGATTATAGTTTATCCAAGTAAAAAGCATCACTAAAAACTCATCACTGAAATAGTCTTCTCATCTTATAATGATAAATTGATGAAATATAGACTAAGAGCTCTGACTGTTCTAGAAATTTGTTAGTCTGTAAAAGTCCTGGAACTATATCACCAGGAAGATCATAAAGTGCGCTTTAGATACACCGAGATGAGATGAAAATAATGTATCCACATAAAATTATTGTTTAAAGATTTAAATGAGGCTACTGCTTCTTTTGGTGTTTGTCATATTAAAGAATATAGATCACAAAACCTTAGTATATAAATAATCGAAAAGATTTTCAAAACTAATATAAACAGATATCCCCATCGTATATATTTGTTATAAAAAACTCTTGTCTCTTTTATAAAAGTGATAAAAAAACTAAGCCCCAAATTTGTACATTATGTGGGTAGGTCCACAAATAAGCCTACACAATGTGGTGTATGCTATTATTGGACCACTTTGAAACCGTGGTGGGACGTGTGTATGTATTTTAATCAAATAAAGTACTTCGGTTACATATTTATTAAATGTGCCCATTGATATTTTATCAACTAGTTGAAATCAATAATAAAAAAATAATGGCAGATGTAGTTGCAAAAAATTAAATACACGAATGAACAAAACTTCCACTAAAACTATTTTTATTTAAAAACTGAATTTTTTTTTTAACATGATATCGAAAAAATTAAATTTACTATTGATAGGTTGGTTTCATACTCTTAGATATGTATAAAATCACGACTTTCAAACTAATAATTAATATAAGAGGTCGCAATTTGTAATTAGTGGTCTTTGTGCTAGCACGAACGTATGTAAACATAATACTGTATATTACTTCAGGTATTACCTTAAAACGAACGAACCAGGGTCACATATATAGAAATAATCAAACATCCTTTAAGAATCTATGTTTTTACTAATTTATACCTAAATTTGGACTGAAAAAAGTGGGTAAAGATAATGTAAATCAATATTGTAAGAGTAAATGAAGGATTATTTAAAATATCTTAGCTATATATATGTGTAACAACCTTTTTCGCCATAAGTTTTTGTTAAAGTGACTAGAAATATAGCTGAAGCTTTATTTTAGTTTCACTAACGATTTTGATTAAAATTCGTATCTAGGCGTTATTAAGATTATAAATAAACTATTTTCAATTTCCCGTGAAAATGACTTTTAGGGTAATTTACAGAAGCTGAAGTTTCCGTATCTCCGCAACTATTGGAGATATCAATAACTTATCATTGCAAAATTGTAGCACTAATAACAATAAAAAAAACTTTATATGGAATATATTTTTATAAAACCAAAAGTTTCTTAGATATTGGCAAATATATTAATACAATTTTTGAGCTTTAGTTGTAGAGAGATACTAAAGATTTAACTAAATAATTCTCCAATGCCATAGAGTAATTAAATATAAGCAAGTCTATCAAAAAGTTTGTTATTTATCCTTAAACCTCTTAGATCATTATTGTAAATTTTTTTTCCTATCTCCATTTTAGACTCAATAGTCAATATTTACATTTTTTATCGGTACAAATTTATAAATGAGGAGTTTAATAACAATACGATGACATGAAGATGTGCAACACCTATTAAAATGTCGAAAATTTTAACTAGGTGTCGAAATTTTAATACGAAGTATAGACCCTTGTGGACCCAATATATCTTTTTTTATAAACCCAAACATACAATTGAGAACATTATTTATTTAAAAATAAAATTATAAAATTTAAAACTACGATTAAAATAATGTTTTACATAAGTATAGTGCAATTTATTCTTGGGTTTGCTCGTGTATATTATTTTGATTCACATATTTTATGAGTTTTGAGTAAATATTTCCATTTTTAAACAAATGAAATGAGATTTTTTTAGTGTGGACCCTCAAGTGAAAGGTGTATCAGAAAGAAAAAAAATCTCGGGTACAGGCTCAAAACTGTCTTACGTATTAATGTTGTATGTTTCTTACTACCCCATCCTCCCCTAAAGTATATATATATATATATATATATATTATATATATAAAATATGTAAAATATTATATTATATTTACACTAAGACTATATCTCTACAAACACCATATACTTTACTTGCATTGTTAAAACACGAATCGATGGTTTAGGACGTTACAATGGCAATCTACTTGATCGTTAGTAGCCCAGAGTAAGATCAATGCTGGATGTTATGAGCGTTATTATTTGGAATGAACATTTTTCTTTTTCTCAGCTCTAACCTTACTACCCCTTCGGGTTATACACCTATGTGAAAATTACGCTAGTGTTTTTAGGGACATGGAGGGTTACATTTGGATTAACTTTACCCGCATTTGCGCGGAGAAAGAGTGAAACACCATTTTGAAAGAAAAATACCTTCGGTACACCCAACTGAGATTTGAACCTTAGATCTCCTTGTCATCGGTAGTCTGGTCTACTGCGAGAGTAGCACCTTAGACCATGCGGCCAACAAAGTGGATTTCTTAATTGACTTCCTACTATTCTTTCACTCCAAATTAGGTACATTTTACACTTTTCATACAATTTCGTAGATAGGCTGATAGTCTCAACAGGTATAGTTGAATTTTCATAGGAAGGGCATTATCCAACCACCAAAGATGTACTGGGTTTACATATAGGTTTTCATCCGTCAAGTTAAATGATTGATAATTTTTTATTTTGATAGATGTTATCAATACCTATGAACTCCCTAATAAATAGTAAAACGTATTCAATTTTAGTAACAAAAAACTAGGTTTATTTTATAAAAGTTCCTTCTTAATAAAACTGGAGTGTAGTAGAACGGGGTGAGCACAACATGATTTTTTTTTTTTCGTTTTCAATAATGCTCTATACACTTCCTCAAATATCCACGTATGACAGTCTAACCTAACGAGTAGAGATTTGAGTCAATTGGGTTTTGAACAGATGACCCCCCCATGCTTACGATTAATGACGAATACAACCAATACATCCAGACAGATCAGTTACACACCCGTGTTTGAGATAGGGGGCTTAAACCACGTTGCATTCCATCCCTCCCCCCTCTCTACCCTTTGCCATCATCCTCAAAGAGGGGTTTGAAATCCCGCCCAGGGTTGATCGGTTGCATCCTAATCACGAAGTTGAGACGTTAATTGCATTGTAATTGGATTTAAATGAGCAGGAAATGTGCCATGCATAGTGATATCATATTTACTCCTCGCCACGTGATACCAGCCGTGGCACGGCGCTGGGCTGGTTATGTTATGTTGTTAAACCTCTCTACACATCTAGTATTGCATGTTGGTAACCGCCGGAGTTTTATGGTCTCATGATAGTGAGTCTAAACCTTATCTGAGAGCTTATAAACTGTGGTCATTTTCAAGCAACGACATTTGTACAGAGCCCCAGTTTATTACCAAGTCTAACAGGTCAGCGTAGGTGAATATAACACGAACGGGTAGTAAGACGACGTGGTACTACTACTATTACTATTAATAATACTGTATCGGAATACTGGACGCAACAGACAGTCATACTTACCTTGGACTTATAATTGACAAACATCATAAATGGGACAAGCACATACAAAAACTTGAGAAACAAACTAAAAGGATTGACATATGTTTTTTGCCATCTTAGAATGTACTTGGATGTCAAAAATTTAGTAATAATATATAAATCATTGGTTCAATCAATAATATCTTATGGCATATCCATCTGAGGAGGAACGACAGAATGTTAAACAGTCAAAATTTCGCGTTTACAAGAAAATATCTTGAAAATTATATTTGGTACCAAAAATGCTAACAAACAGATATACATTCAACATAAAATTCTACTTCTTAATCAACTATATGAGTACAACCTCTTGATAGGATATTACCATTCAGATAAATACAAGCAAATAAAAACCCATTCCATTAACACCCGCTCAATTTCTAACAAAGAAGCGTATAAAATCGGCAAATACTCTAATCATTATGGTAAACAGGAACTGAGATGTACCATTCCCAAATTGTTTAATTTGCTACCACCAACACTTAGAGAAATCCCTGAAATAAATATAGCGAAAAATAAAATTAAAGACTGGATACTTCATGGCATGCTTCAAACAACAATGTAAATATTTTTGAGTGTAAATGTTATATGTGTAAATCTTTTTGTTTTCTAATTATTTTATTATTATAATTTTTACCATTTGTTAAATATTACTTAACTACAAGACCTGAAGATGTACTTTTAGGTACTTCGGGATTGTATCAAAACCTAATATATGTAATTTTTCTTTTAAATCCTAAATAAACAATGATTGATATATTACCATTACCATTACCACCACCACCACCACCACCACCACTACTACAGGATCTTGATGTCAAAGAAACCATGTTTATTGTTTTTAGATAGCTCAGTCCATAGCATGGCAGTTGGCCGGTAGCTTTGTTAGAGGTGCTACCTGATAGAGAAACGAGTTGCTTTGTGGATGTTTTGAAATTAGGATTATTTAAAAATCTGTTTAAAATTTTTTTTTAAATAATTTTATACAAAATTTATAAGCAAGCTTCTGACCAATTAAAAAGTTTAAATGTGAGTTTAAAGTTTTATAAAAGTGCAACAATATTTTATGGAAAAAGTTTGTAATTCTGGATTAATCAAGCATTTAGAAACCTTAATCCAGTCTCCCTCACTCTCTCAAATAAAGTCATGTTTTGATAGGGTCACAAGATAAATTCGTGAGAAATTTCTTATACATTTTGTCTAGAATAGTTAAAAGTATAATTCCACTCCATAAATTCTCTGAGATTTTCAAACATCTGCAATGCTTTTAAGTGCTCTCTTAAAGGCCGCATTACATTAGTACGATGCAGCGCTTCCAGCTGACAAATTTGGGGTACCTATTACACACACACACACACACACACACGCAGCGTTATAATGAATGATCATCTTGAATCTCAGTGTAGGTGGAGGCATTATCGCTTTTTCTTCAAGGAGGTTCGTATTGAGTTGACTTTCTTAGTTACTGTTCCTTTTGCTGTGTGTTTGTCAACGTCTTGCAATTTTACAACCAGTTCCCTCGTAGCTTTCTCATTTCTAAAATAATACAGGTGTTCACCTTTAACTTTCCACAAACATGGCATTGTTTGATAAAATTCAATCAATTCTGTCAAAAACTGTTTGAATTAGTTTCTAATGTCTGTTATAATGTAATGAAATAAAATCTCACATTTTAGGTATTATAAACACATGCCTGTGAACAGCATTAAAACACTAATGAAATTTATAAGAAAATGGCGATCCACCGGCATATTTTTCTCTACTAGGCTCGAGCATGGGTCGTACAAAATTCAATAAGTTGGAATAATAAAAAGACTACTGATCACACGGTGCAGAATGCATTCATCCAATCAGAAAATATCAAACGTTTGATATTCACGATACGCGCGCTGATCGTTTAGGTATATTACATGATCGTCTTGCAGTGCTGCAAAACAATCAGCACAGCAACCTGTGACGTGTATGTGGCCTTCAGATAGATATCGGGTCACAGATACTTACTAAATGATATTAGCCTGTCTAAGAGCACATAGTTGCCTACCCTGCTATTTCCTTCTTAAATCAACAACCCGAAGGTTGGTTTGATGTAGTTTCTATCCGTCCGGTGCTCGTCATACACCTGTACTAGGAGAGTTAAGAAAGTATAATGGCTCCGTTTCTTTCCCCACAAAATTTTTATGAACGAGCTCAAAATAAACTACCAATTTTGCTGGGAAAAGTATTTAAACACACCTTCCAGGTCTCTTTAACATACCAAAATTGACATGGGATCATCGGCTTTAGGCTACTTCCTCTCGGAAGGAAGTTGCGTTACGAATTTTTGTCTAATTAAAACCGTTTACTTCAGCTGGATATGAGCCCACATACATTTTATTTTATTATTATTATTATTATTATTATTATTATTATTATTATTATTAGCACCGCGTCTTACTACACGTTCGGGTTATACGCACTTACGCTAATGTGTAATGGTAGGGTGATAAAGAGATGAAATGGAGGACTTGCAGTTTAACGTGGAATCTGAACCACGGTGGAGGCCTGGTATTACCCACCATTAGATGTTTAGGCAAGCACTTTTACACCAACTCAACCGAGGTTGACCCTGTTCACCTAAGGCACTAGAATAGTCTAGCCGATTATAAACGGTCAGAAACACAGATTATAACGTTACTGGGTGGGGATTACAAGTAGTAAGAAAACTCATAGGAAAATATAAGTGTTCCCAATTTGAGCTATGACATTCCCTATTTAATTACATCATTCAATTCACAAATATACATTTTACACTTCTATACCATTTACCTTTCATATCACCTGTATCTAGGTTTGGATAAGCTTTTTTTATATTTCACAAGGGTGAAAAAAACTCCAAACTATGTTTGTTTACATGTCTATTTTTATATGAACATAATAGCTTTAGGCTTATTCCAGTAAACACAAAATGTGTATTTTTAAAAGGTTTCGTCAATATCTTAGCCTTAACGAAACATCCGATTGATCTTTTTTAGCTACCGCGTGGTCTTAAAACGACACTCGTGTTAGACTGGCCTGCTTATGAGGAGTAGTTCGGGGTTCAAATATCTATCTAGTCTACTGAGGGTGGTTTTTTCCTAGATTATCTTCTACCTTCCTTCCACGGAAATGCTGGTAGACTACCTCTAAAATGCTTCCTTCCTCACCCCTGACCCATCAATGTAATTTTCATATATGCGTATAACCTGAAGAGGTGAGACGTGGTGTTGAAAACACAAGATCCTAAAAACAGTCTGATCGTGATTTGTTGCAAGGTTGAGCCAATCTTGCCCAATACCATAGTTTTAAATCTTTACGTAGCATTCACAATCAAAATCATTCAATACACATATTAATTCACCAGTATGTTGTGTATTCAATCGAATGGCTAGTGATTAGGAATGAACATTTGACTGGTACAGTCTTCAAGAATAACCTCCCCTTAAAATAGCATCTGAGCCGTTACTGACGATCCGTCAAGGGTTCTATCGATATTTTATTTATTCCTCACTATTACGTTCAACACCATTTTATGGCATCAACAAGTTGATTTTATTGTAATAGCGCCAACGGTAGTTTAGAAAATAGAATGGGAAAACCAAAGGAAAAAATCTTACAAGTAAAACATGTTAGTGCAATATCTGGAGTTTAGCCGTAAACAAAGATCCAGTTCATTATAATTTTTTAAGTCTTGACACACAAAAACAATGTGAGAACCTTTAAATTTTTACCTTTCTAGCGTGGAAACCTATTAAATTGGAATACTAAGCATCCTAGAAACGTTTTCTAAAGCTAATAAGGACATATTACTCGTGTCAATGGGCACACCTACTTAACTTCAAGATCACCTACACTATAGAAAATGTACATTTATTTCCGTTGAAACTCTACCATCTTCCTCCTTACACATTAGAATAACTACATTTTGATAGCTTCGCTTGATAAAAATACAATGTGTGAACAAAAAAGAATCGTTTTGTCACTAATGTCGCCGGGAGCCACGCACGTGAGATGAAAGGAAAAACCGTTCGACAGTGATAAGATAAGATTAATATTCTTAAACAACAGAGTCAACTCCAAAACCTGTTCTCAATAGCGATAGAGTCGAGGATTTTCCTGTTACTCCCTTCTCCGCCCCACCTCACCCCACACACACTAAATCAATCCCTCTATTTCCACCCTCTCCTTCACGTGGTCTCGTTGAAAGATGGTTGTAGGTTCGAGTTCCGACACCATGCTATTGAGTCACGTCCCAGAAGGTTCCGCTTTGAGTTTTTAGACCTTGACGAGGGAACAAGTAACTGGTTAAAGATTTTTTTTTCTTTTTTCTTTTGGCTGTAAAGAGTTCGAGACTAGAATATTGCGAGATGTATAGTCCTGTTAATAAACTATTGAAACAATTTATTATCGGTGCTTAATTCCACATTAATGATTAGTGGCAAGCTTAGATGGACAATTATTTGCCTAGATCTGACTTAGTTATTTGATGTGTGAGTGGGACCTTATGGTCTAGGGGTAAGGTGTGGGACTTCTGTGTTGGGGGTCCGGGGTTCAATCCTCGGTCCCGGCACAGATTTACCTGATTATCAAACCCTTCCTTCACCTCTGACAAGACGTGTATTAATCACAACTTGTGAATGTGTGGAATGCTAGGCATCCACCGTGGTTCGTATCCCATGTTAAACTGTAGGTCCTCCATTTCATTTCACAATCACCCTAACATTACACATTAGCGTAAGTGCGTATAACCCGAACGGGTAGTAAGACGCGGTGCTAATCATAATAATAATAATAATATTTAGAGGTGTGATACACGAATCTCTCTCAGAGTAACCTCGGTGGTCCCATAGTCTAAGCCGTCACTCTTGTAATATATTGGATGGCTGGTGACTGGATGTTCGGGGCAGATGGCATGGTGCACCCATGCAGGACCATCAACCAAGCCTAGAATTAAAATTGGCTGCCCAGTTTATTATTATTTTTTATTATTATTAACATTATATAATATAAACAAACCAGAACCATTACATGAATAAAACTAGTAATAAATTGTGCCAAAATACCTAACAGAGAAAGTGAAAACTATAATATTTTTTAAGGGGCGACATTCCCCACCCCTTCCCAACTCACAATCTTTATCAATGTGTGCACAATTATCCCTTCTCTCCTTCCCTTCCTCTTAATATTTCGGATTTTTTTTTATAATATCAAAGTAATTCTCTGACCAAGCGACACCGAATGTTATAAATCCATAAAAAATTTATTTTAAATCAATATAACAAGAAATATTCTTAGTATTGGACAACATTTAATATTATTTATTTCTTTGATATTTAAAAAAATGTTTATTTATTTATATGTCCATTATTTTAAACATTAAAACTTTAAATGAGATTGTATTGCGCCTTTACGGTGATTTTACCTTTGGCGACCAACCTGCAAGTAACATTGCTAAGAAAAAAACAACTATATGTATTTTGTCATATTTTAACTTAATTTAAAATGCTCAGGCAAATTCTAACTAATATTTTCTTTATCTTTTTTAAATAACCGGGAGGTTGATTTGATGCGATTTATTACCATCCCTTCGCCAGGTTAGTGCTTACTGCACCATCTGGTAGGAACCTCATGTTCTAGGGTGATTCAAGAAGGGCGGTGGATCCTCATCGCCTTCATCTCTGAATTTCTATGAGCGAGCGTGAATGGTCCTTTCAATTTTGTCGGAAAAGTATTTTTACATATCTTGAGTTCTTTTACATGACACAATCGACATGGGACCAACGGCTTTGATTCCCTTCCGATAGAAGTTGTGCAATGGATTTTTATCGCGGAAGGAAAAATCCGTCGACCCCGGCTGGGTTTGAACCAACAAATAGAGGGCTCTGAGGTGAACTCTTTAACCCAAGATGACTACTACTATTCCATTGTTTTAGTAACCGATTGCGTCACTATTAAGACAAGCGAAGACAAAATGTACTCTATATAAATCAAATTTTATTTTGAAAATCATGATTTGATAATAAAAATTAATCATTATATAAAGCTTCTTTAATTCATATTTGAGTTTTGTAAACTCTAATGATGGTTTGATTTTCAAGGCCTGACCTAACTCCTCGCTACTTTTGTACCACGTGACTTTTCACAGCAGCTATACATAGCAAACACTGCTAGAAATTAAAACAAAACAGTTCAGTGATGTTTAGAAATGTTTTAAATTATGCTGTATTATTATCACACCTAACTTAACATTCCAAAAATCTAGACCAACAATATCCCAATTATTTGTATAAACCAGTAAATTAACTTCACTACGTTTTTGTACATACAATTAAACTTTCCATTGTTAAAATCTTTTGGGGCGTTATTTTTTGGTTTAGAAGCTATTTTGCGTTCTATTCTGTTTTAATAACAACATAATAACCATTTAACTGAAACTGTTTGTAAATGATATATATTTATTTACTCCAAGAGCTCAAATTACAAGTGTAGATGTGAAATAAATAACCATAATTCATTTTTAATAATTCAAGTCTCCTTTGAAAGAACATTTATAGATTTTGAGTTCTATTGTATGTGTTTTAACATTGATTTATTAGCCATTGAAAAAAACCCAATACGTTACCATACTCTTCTGGCCCCCCTCCCCCCTTCATTCTCCCCCAGCATAATTGTATTAGAACTGGGTAGTTTGTTTATCATAAACTTCATTATTAACGCTTGTTTGCGTTGCGTTTGGTTTACCAGGGATGGAATTAATTAACTTCAGTGATCGACCACTAATGACAGGGAGACCTTATTTATTGTATCATGTCAACATGATAATTGTTTTGTTTGACCAAGTGCCAGCTGTTAAGCGCCATATTCCAAAAAAGTATCCTAACATTCGGTTTAAGAGGCATGCTGGGAAAATATCACACCAGTCGCCAGAGATTGGTGAGGGGATTCATCTAAATAAAAGTTTAAAATAAAATATAGGTCATTTAAATTTCAATGTGGCCCCCAACGGTAAGCGAGAAATCACCGCAAAGACGTTCATATCTAAAACAAAAAAATAATTCTACGATACGTTATTTCCAAATACGGTTTTCGCCCAATTAAAGTCGAAAGAGTTTAACAGATCTCTATAATCCTAACAACCCAGAGTTTTATTAATAGAATAATTGTGTGAAAACTTTAAATTAACTAATTTTAAACGACATTTTAATCACAAGTGTGGAGTTATAAAACTAGGCTTGATTAAATATGTCTAGATTTAGCTCCAAAAAATACACTAGCTTTTTTATAGGTCCACAAAATAAAATTTTAAGATATTTTTTTTAACTAAAAGCGGACTTTACTCTTTACCCTGACATGATAAAGAGTCGTTTTATGTGAATGGCGAAAGAGTATAAATAATACTAATAATACTAGTAATACATAGCAACGCATCCTACTACCCATTCGGTTTATACGCTTATGTACTAATTACACTAGCTCATTAGCTAATGTACTGGTTTAATTAGTACTTAAGCGTATAAACCGAACGGGTATTAGGACGCGGTGAAAGTATTATTAGAAAACACTTCACACCCAAATGGATCCGAACCCCGACCTCCACAAAAATGGGTTAAACTGACAATATTTGAATGGTGATTGTTTTCCGTATCCATTGATCCTGGTTTGATCACAATAATACTAAACGATTAAGGGAAGATTATCATCAATTGTCGTAAGGGATTATCATCAATTGTCCTAAGGGATTATCATCAATTGTCCTAAGGGATTATCATCAATTGTCCTAAGGGATTATCATCAATTGTCCTAAGGGATTATCATTAATTGTACTGAGGGATTATCAATTATTGTCTTAAGGGACTATAATTATTTTTTAAAGAATACCGTTTTTAATAATTTAAGCTATACTTAAAAATACAGTTATCTACCTAACTCCTTGGACATAGAAATCACATTATTTAGTTATAAATATAAATACATTGTTTTTCTCCCACCTTTCCTTTTTTTCTCAGAATAAATAGAGGGAAAGAACAAAAACCAATCTAACGATAAAATCAAAATTTATTGATAAATTTCATAATAAGATATAAAGTCAAAACAATCTTCCTATTTTGGGCGTATTTTACTAAACATCTAAGAGCGGCAATTATTTCTATTCTATTCGGAAGCCTAGATTAAATGATTTAACGCCTTCAGATATAATGGTAGGCAACCATTCACACCTTACGTTGATGCGGCTTGCATCAGTCATGAGAGTTTTGTTGTCGATTCATCAGACGAGATTCCCTAACGCACACAATCCAATCTGTCATGAGGATTTGTTAAAATCTCAATAGCTCTCAATTACTAATATATTTGTTCAAGGCTTTAACATATACTAATTAATGATAGGTAAATTAAGTTGTTAAGCAAAACCGTTATACTTTTGTCGCCGTTAGCGAAGGTGTGAGGGCTTTAATGCTGCACGAACACACTGGATTTTTTTTTAAATGTGACCTATCTGTTTCGCATTCTATCCAATCTTATTTGAATGCATTTTCTCTGTTATAGTGTTTTCCAAATCTCACCAGTCACATATTCCTTTCTAGGAGGCGGGTTATCCAACTAGTCCGTTTCAATTTTTAATAGAATAAAGAAATTTTTTCTTTAAATATTTAAATATAACCAGTAGCTACAAATTTTTCTTAAGATAAATAGTATATCCAACAAAGCCATGACATAGGGGAAAAAAAACCTTGTCAAAATGTATTACTCGTACATAGCGTTAAATTTGTATTCAATTTCTGAATCATACTTTAGGGCATACTTTTATAACTTGTGTATTTTAAAATGAAATTAAATTTCAATCAAAGTTTGTAAAGTATGTGTGAACACAATTTTACAATTATGTCAAGTATTTTCTAATAGATCATGAAACTTTAAAAAAAATTGTCAATAAAGTTGCGTTATTAATTAAGGAGTTGTCTCTTCATACTGTGTTTCATAATTACTTTGAATGTGTTTGCTCAATATTAATATTTCAACATTTTCTTTGATACATTCCTAGATCATGTTCTATTATACGGTAAGTCTTCTAGAAAATATTGGTAAAATATATTGTATAATTGTTTGAAGATTCTTCAAATATAAATATTTCGTTTATCAACTGTATTTTATATTATCCATATATATTTTATGATTAATTAAACTCATTAGTACGTCACAAAACAACTGTAATACTAGCACGAACCACATTTTGAGAAACGATTTTCTAGTCTATCATAATCATCCAAACTACATGGCGCTTATAAAATGTTTACATAAATCTTTTTGTTTATCAAACTAAAAATACAAGTCTTAAAAAGTTATTACACACACAATTAAGCGTAGATATGTAACTCATTCCCGGACATTAGTTTACATACTCGTCAAACTAAAATGATATTACTTTTATAAAAAAAAACATCATGAGGCACTAAGCAAAAATAATGTTTTGCAAAAAAAAAAATGCTTTTGACGTCAAGTTATAAACATAGTATATTAAACCCGTCAAGCAAATTTCAATCTCTGCTCCCCCCCTCCCCCCCCCCTCCTCTCTCCCACTTTTCCAGATATTTTTAGTGGTGGAGCGTAAAAACAGAAGCCAAAGAAGAGGAAGCATCACAATATACGAGGACAGGACATAAATGAAGGCTCAAGAGACAAACACAAATTATAATTATCAGAGTGCCCAGCAGGTGGCAGCGTTCACACCCAAGCGACAACCAAACTTTCATCTCGTTAAAGTGCCCCCCCTCCCCTCTAAACCCCTTCTCCCTCGTCTACTCTTAAAAGGCCCCCCTAGCCCTTTCCGGTCCCATCAGCGCCTTCTAACGATAACAAGAGATCAGTCACCAAGTGTATCACTTTCACGGTTTGGTGTGGCTGTTGATGGTACTCTTGCCTGCCGCCTGGTTTGGTAATTAATCCTGCTTCGTCCCGCGTGTAAAGGATGACGAGATATAGGACCAGGAATGCGTCTTGAGATAGAGAAAATAAGGTTATTTAGTGCACTTTAAAGGCTGGTTATAATGACTTAAAAGGGTTTAAGGCTTCATCCTCTCCAAATAAAATACACCATGTTGTTTGGACGTCAAATGAAAGACCAATAGTTTATGATAAGTTAAACCTAACTTAAGGTGTAATTTTATTTACAATTTGTATTCATGTGACTTGAATTCCTGAAATATGGTATATCACTTTTTTTTAAAAAACTGTGCCACTTTAAAAAAAATCTAAGCTATATAAATATTACATATACATAACGTTATGTTGTAAAAATACTTTTATATACTATTCAACTTGACTAGACATGAAAATAATATATAGATGTATGGGGAGAAAAATTTGACCAAAAAGTAGAGTTTGATGTGGCAAAAATTATTTATCAAACAAATATACAAATATTTTAATTTGTAAAAATTAAAATTTGATAGTCAATAAAAAAAAATTATATGGTAAACATTTCAAACAAGTTAAAAAATCTTTTTACTGAAAGCTTGTTAAGGCATGCAAATTAAAAAAAATTTCCTACTAATGAACGGGATCTTTTCAAATAATAAACGAAGCTTAAGCTACGTACACAACAAATGAACGTATGAGCCAACACGAACGGTCGCGTGTGGACAGAACAATAACAAAGGATCATCAACAAACATCGAACACGGACGAATAATAATTCACCAGCTTGTCGCGTCGTCGTCTCGTTAAAGAAATTGTTTGTTCTTATTTGACTGAGCGAAGCAGGTGTGGACGGTATCATCCATTTCCCATTAGTTTTGAGTGCGCGCTCGCCTTCAAACGGAGAGGTTACTATTATCACTTATGAACTATGTAGAAAATATCCATATGCTTTGGAAGTCTTCTGATTCATACTACAGATTGAACGCAAGGATAATGACAATTGGTTAATATTGGGCACCGAATATAACACTACACCCGAAGAAGAAGTTAAAAAGAAGTGGCAATCTTTACAAATAAATATAATATTTTCGTTAAATATGGAAGATTAAATTACGGGGGTGTCTATAGGACAGTGGAAATAATTGATTTTAATTAAATTTTTTTTAAAAAGAGAGGATGATAATTTTTTTTTCAGTCATAGAAACCTCAGACAAAGCTATTTTTCTTCATCTAGTCACAGCCAGTGGTGGCTCGTGTATAGGTACTGCGGAACTGCAGCACCCCCTATTTTAACTTGATATTAACGATAACGTTTAATATAATGAGTCCTTTTTCTTTAACGCTTTCTTTATTTTTGTAGTACAATATATATTCCTTAAGCTTAATGTCAGTACTTAGTAGCCTTCCCCCAGTTAATGAAAAATATACAAAAATCTGTGTATGGAACTGTGCTCTTCACAGTTCCAGCGACGTGGTGTTTGGCTGTTGTACAGATGCGCATATAGAAGGGAGGTGAAGAGGAAGGCGGGACTGCCCAGTAGAGATAGCACTGTTGCTCTTGCAGTGCCGGATCTGACGTGGTGGCGGAAGGAAGTTTTCTTTATACTCAGCGTGTTTTGTGCTTAAAAACCGTGTACTATATATACTCCTGAATGCGATAAAGTGTAGAATTATATTATTATTATTCCAGCTATTCTAGTTGATTCATTTTTTTCGGTTTTTTTATCTATCAGAAAGACTAAATGTACTTACAGTACTTTCAATGGAGAAAAAATTTCCTCAGTTGTCATACAGAGATCAAAGAGAAAATTATCGAACTTTAGCGCAAATTAAAACAATAAGAATGGATTTCATTTTTAAATGAATATATCAAGCTTGAACTGTAACAATTTAATTTAAAGTAAAAAATGTTTATTTGGTTAAGATTTTATCAAGTTCCTGAATAGATTTTCTTTTTATACTTTTTTTCTCCCTTTTACAAAATTTTAAAACAGTGGCTAAACATTTTCTGGAGCAGTACCCCCACTAGTTTTATCTACTAGCCGCCATTGGTAAAAGCAGTCATTCTTTGGAGTATTGAACTTTTTTGAAGACCTGCATTGGATGGCCGGAACGTCAAAGAAAACTAAACTTCTCAGTTTGTTTGTTTGTGTTTGTTTGTTTATTTTTATTTGCATGCATTCATGCACTTTTATATTAATTTGTACTCGCCCATGTTAATTCGTAAGATGTATAAGTGGCTTGATAAAAAAAAACGCTGTTCAATTTGTTAAGATTTGAGATTTACCATATCAACGTACACTCCCCCCTATATACAGAAACGTAGCAGTCTCGCCTTGATGATATACACTATGGCCCTATCTTACAAACCATACCATGGAGGAATAATCCAAATTAAGTTTGTTACCTTTCAGGGTAAACGAAGGGTACACCCATAGATAATAACGGACATATTTACATGGAAAAAAAAAAATTTTTACATAAGGAAGAAGTTTGTTCGATTAAAAAAATATATATATATATATATATATATATATATATATATATATATACACCATAATTTAAAACAAAATTATTCGTATGTAGGTTTGAAAAAAGAAATTTGAACTGTTAAACTCCATTTTCTGAAATAACATCAGCAAAGATTCAATTATTTTAATAGAAGACTACATTGAAGCATATTTTACGGAGTGTGTAATAAATTTGAGTGGAACCAATCAGATGAATAAAGAAAAAAAAAGTTATTCAATAAACTTAATTTAGCTTAACCTTTCATTTAATATTTGATTCGGCAAACAAATTATTAGAATATAAATAATTTAATGTTCATAATATTTGTTTTTAAAGCTACGGCTGTACATCTTAGATTACTTTCATGACCATATTCTGCAACATTAATAAACTAAAGGGAGGTGGGAAGGTTGACTACTTGGAAGCTGAAAATCTTTGTTAACTTTGTTAATACTTTATATTCTTCTTCTTTGACTCACTTCTTTATCCTTTCCCTTTCAAGAAGTGAATTTAATTCGATATTTAAATAACTGAGTAGAGGACAGGAAGGAAAAGTAACTTAATGAGTTTGAGTGAATAATAAGCAAATCCTAAATGAAATTTGACTTGGTTTCATGATTCTTTTATTCTATTTTCATTCAGATAAAAAAAATATAAAACAAAAAAACATTCTTATATTTACGTAATACTATATTTTCTTTATCCTGTGTTTGACTTTAATTTATTAATAAAAATGAAATGTTTCAATTTGGTTAATTTTACACCGACAAAATTTATAACAACAAACATTATAAGAGCATTTCAAAGCTATATTTCTACGGCAAGACTAGTTATGTTATTTAGTATCTAATAATTGGTTACAAAACTCACCTAAATAAAAAATTTATTTTGACGACTTTTTTTTCCACATTTTGTTCACCCTCACATTCCACTGAAGCCTTTTTAAATTATCAAACAAATACTTTTTCGTTATAAAATCCACAAACTTCTTAATTTAAATTAATCTGTTGATAGTCATTTAAATACAATATATAATTGACTTTAGTACGTGGACTTAAAATATTACTGGATATACAAATTAAGGATTGATTTTAAAAGAGTGTATATACGAATAGAATTAAATCCTAGGTTTAGTTGAAACCTCAAAAGTTCCACCGTCAGCTGTAAAGACTACTAGGGAAATGAGGTTGTTTGAATGAGCCAGAAGATAATATTGCACATCAGTTAAACAAGCCCACCGAGATTCATACACCAACTGACCCTACAAGCATCCCCTTCACTCCATTCATCACAGGGACTGCCTGTATATTGAATGTTATTACTAGTAACCAACTGACCCTACAAGCAACACCTTCCCTCCATTCATCACAGGGACTGCCTGTATATTGTATGTTATTACTAGTAACCAACTGACCCTACAAGCAACACCTTCCCTCCATTCATCACAGGGACTGGCTGTATATTGAATGTTATTACTAGTATTAACTGACCCTACAAGCGACACCTTCACTCCATTCATCACAGGGACTGGCTGTATATTGAATGTTATTACTAGTATTAACTGACCCTACAAGCGACACCTTCACTCCATTCATCACAGGGACTGGCTGTATATTGAATGTTATTACTAGTATTAACTGACCCTACAAGCGACACCTTCACTCCATTCATCACAGGGACTGGCTGTATATTGAATGTTATTACTAGTATTAACTGACCCTACAAGCGACACCTTCACTCCATTCATCACAGGGACTGGCTGTATATTGAATGTTATTACTAGTATTAACTGACCCTACAAGCGACACCTTCACTCCATTCATCACAGGGACTGGCTGTATATTGAATGTTATTACTAGTATTAACTGACCCTACAAGCGACACCTTCACTCCATTCATCACAGGGACTGGCTGTATATTGAATGTTATTACTAGTATTAACTGACCCTACAAGCGACACCTTCACTCCATTCATCACAGGGACTGGCTGTATATTGAATGTTATTACTAGTATTAACTGACCCTACAAGCGACACCTTCACTCCATTCATCACAGGGACTGGCTGTATATTGAATGTTATTACTAGTATTAACTGACCCTACAAGCGACACCTTCACTCCATTCATCACAGGGACTGGCTGTATATTGAATGTTATTACTAGTATTAACTGACCCTACAAGCGACACCTTCACTCCATTCATCACAGGGACTGGCTGTATATTGAATGTTATTACTAGTATTAACTGACCCTACAAGCGACACCTTCACTCCATTCATCACAGGGACTGGCTGTATATTGAATGTTATTACTAGTATTAACTGACCCTACAAGCGACACCTTCACTCCATTCATCACAGGGACTGGCTGTATATTGAATGTTATTACTAGTATTAACTGACCCTACAAGCGACACCTTCACTCCATTCATCACAGGGACTGGCTGTATATTGAATGTTATTACTAGTATTAACTGACCCTACAAGCGACACCTTCACTCCATTCATCACAGGGACTGGCTGTATATTGAATGTTATTACTAGTAACCAACTGACCCTACAAGCGACACCTTCCCTCCATTCATCACAGGGACCGGCTCGGCTGTATATTGAATGTTATTACTAGTAACCAACTGACCCTACAAGCGACACCTTCCCTCCATTCATCACAGGGACCGGCTCGGCTGTATATTGAATGTTATTACTAGTAACCAACTGACCCTACAAGCAACATCTTACCTCCAATCCTTACATGGACCGGCTGTATATTGAAAGTTATTATTACTAGTAACCAACTGACCCTACAAGCAACATCTTACCTCCATTCATTACAGGGACTGTCTGTGTATTAAATGTTATTACCATGATCGTTCATACCCCTCTGCCTCTTTAATTTTTGTCAGATCTATAAGTGAGACAAACAGATCCAAAATGCAACATTTTTTAAAATTTAAGGTATTTAACTTTCACTTTATGAACCGAACGATATCAGAAGAAGAGAATTTAAATTAATGAGCGCGAAAGGCCCTACTAATTTTTCCGGTAAAATATTTTCACATATATACCTGTGTTCTTTTACATGCCATGATCGACATAGGCCCGATATATATTAAACACCTCCCTGAAAAAGATTCTATCTCGATACCATTAAGACAAATTTCAGTTTTCATCAAGATTAAAACGGCTGCTACAAGTGATAATTAATAAAATATTAATATAAATATTAATAAATCAATAACAATTGCACTTCGTAAACTATTTAGTTATTCTAAATTAATTAATTCTGCTATGATGGTAGGCCTTCTTTAAAAATGTTAACTTTCTTTGTGGTCAACATTTATATAACTTCGGTACAGGCACAGATTTATCTGATTACCAAACCCTTCCTTCACCTCTGACAAGCTATCTTGTGAATGTGGGGAATGCCAAGCCTCCACCGTGGTTCGGATTCCACATTAAACTCTATGTTCTCCATATCATCTCGCAATCACCCTACCATTACACATTACCGTAAATGCGTATAAACCGAATGGGTAGTAAGACGCGGTGCTAATATTAATTATAAATGGTATTTTGATTTATCAATATATTTTCATTTATATTGATACTAGCTAAATGCTCGTTCTTTGCACGAAATATTGTAAAATAATACCCGCCTTGGTGGCGTAGTTGGATAACGCGCTTGTCGTGTTGAGCTTGACTGCTGAGGATGGGGAGTTCGAGGTTCGAATCTCGGTCTGGTGAACTGGAGGTGGTTTTTCCTACATGGTTTTCCACTCTCCCTCCTAGCAAATTCGGGTTCACTTCCTCTAATTCAACCTTCCCAATTCCTAATCCATTACCGTAATTAGTACTTAAAGCGTATAACTCGAATGGGTAGTAAGACGGTGTTAAATATTATTATTATTATTTTAAAATAATGTCGATGAACTTTAAATAAACGACGATTCACAGGCTTGTACGTGAACCGAGCGACGGCGTCTGTGTGAATGGTCGCGTTATCAGCCTAACGCGTCTGGACCGGCATCCCCCCCCCCAAAAAAAAACAACCTCCCCACCACTACACACCATCCCGGGCCGGGCCCTCTCACTCACACGCACACTACAAACACCACAAAATTCAGTAAAATACAAACTACAGACTTCTAACGTCTCTTGGAATTGCATATTTAAACATAATTACATATTTTAATTAATTGGCTGTATCCGTTTTATTTCACCCCTTGCCGCTTAAAAGCATCTACGGGATTAGAAATAATTTTTTTTTTTCAAAGAAATTATTCGAACAAACTTATTATATTATTACCCTCCAAACGTTTAAAAATAGCATATAAAGCATTATTTTTGATTAGGGTAGCTACCCCGATCTCACCTCCTTAATCACAAAATATTGAAATGAATCCTCTTTAATTTTCCTAATTAGTTTATAGGGAATATCTACGCCAAATTTCAGCCCGAAAGCTTCGTGGTAAATGTGAGAATTAGTGATGAGTGGGTCGGGTTAAATTTGAGGACTAATGCACCTTTGACTTGGAAACCCACACTTCAGACCACTTAAACAACAAAGTGGGTTGTGGGTTTTAGAATTAAATGTCTTGATTGTAATAAACTATCACCCAGCAAGTGGGCCCAGCGATGCCGCGTGTCACAGCTAAGGCTTATTATTTTTAGCACCGCATCTTACTACCCATTCGGACAGTATGATTATATGTTAGTTACTACACTAATGGGCTATGGATAATGAAGATTGAATTTAGAGGAAGTGTACCAGCTTTTTCCTAAATAGAGAGTGGGAAACCATTTAGGATAAACCATCCTCGGTATACCTGATCAAACAAGTCTAGTATATTGCGAGAGTAGTGTTACATAGACCGTGTGGCCACCGAAGATGGTTTCAATAGTATATTCTAGGAGGGTGTGTATCAGGGGGGTGGGATGACCGGTGGCTGACTCGAGGGGCCCCTTGTTCGATTCCTAAGGGGGTGAGCGGGGGATACTGAATAATGTATTCCTTTGGTAATGGATTTGCCGTGTTACTCAGGTGAGCAATCCCTGCCTACAGTCAGCAGTTTAGGTGGATGGTGTTAACCTAGGTTGTCTGTAAACCATGTACATTAGCTCTGTTTAAAGGGGTTGATACGAGTGGTTATATGAAACACGGTCATATAATTTTTCAATATTCTATTATTTCCTAACAAAAATACCTGGTGTCATCCCCAGGAAACTATTATTTTTACTTCAAATAGACAAATACAATCTCTTAATTTTCTTTATTAAATTCGTGTTTTTAATGAATTTTCAAAAAAATCTAAGAAGTTTCAAATCGCAAACTCGAGTTTTACTTGTTTGCTATTAATTTTAAAATTTCACACCTCTAGGTGCGGTGAAACGACAAATTTGAAACATCGCACTGTATGGAGCAGAAACTTTTACGCTTAGAAGATGGAAAATAAATACTTGGATAGCTTTGAAATGTGGTGTGGGAGAAGACATGAGAAGATTGGATGGACAGACAGGGTGACAAATGAAGAAGGCCTAAGAAGGTTGGGTGAAAAGAAAATCATTTTGGATGCAATTCTTCGGCGCAAAGCAAACTAGATCAGACACATCCTTAGGAGGAACTCTCTTTTGAACGACATTATTGAAGGAAAGGTTGAGAGAAGGAATAGCTTAAGAAGGAGGATTCCAATGCTAGATGACTTTAAAAGAAGAACATTCTGGGATTTTAAAAGGGAGGCAGAGGACTGGGTGCATTGGCGAACTAAGTTCACTCACAAAAGGAATGGACCGTTCGTAAGAAATAACACCTAATAATAGTAAGTGCAATAAATAGCGCGCAAAACTCATGACTGACAAACAACATCTTTATAATCTAGATAGGTCTAATGTCTAGTAGAATTAGTTTTATGCCAAAAAAAAAGCAGCAAGTTATCACTATTAATTTCAAATATAAGCTAAACATATATAGTTATACATTTATTTATATGTAATTTTAATGTGTGTTTGATGCCGGAATCTCTAAATTCTAAAATACTCTTAGTTACTAATAAATTTTTTCAATCTTTGACATTTATATTGTCTACCACAGTCGATATCACTGTAGCAAATTAGACTAATCTAATGGAAGTCAAAATTGGACAATAAAGCTAAAATGGATGGAGTTTCCCTTTGGTTATGGCCATTTAATGGAGTGCTGCTAAGAAAATACCAATACAAGTTTTCTCGCATAAAAATATGTAAAATGAATATACTTAATCATGCCTTAATCTAAAAACGGAGTTATTTGCTTTTAACTCAAACTGGAAGATACACCCCATCTACAGTAGTGCAGGAGAGATGTTAGGTGACAGCTAACAATGGTTTTTTTATTGTAAACAATGGCTTAAATTAGCTATCCACCTATTCGTAAATTATTATTATCATAATCTTCATCATCTTAGTTATACTATATTATCAATAATTATTTCCAAATAGGTTGACATAATTACTTTAAGCCCATATTTTCTAATAAAGAACCTTCTGACATGCTTCGGTTGTCACGTGGTCCAAAGCACAACCCTCACAATAGACTAGACTGCCGGTGACGGGGAGATTGAGGTTTAAATATCGGTCGTGTTCCACTCTCTCCCCCACAAATACGCTTACATTTCAGCCGAATATAGCCTTCCTAATCCTTAAAACCATCAGCGTAATTATTAGTTAAGCGTATAAACGGATTGGGTAGTAAAACGCGGGTTAAGAAAAAAAATCTGCAAGATGTAGACTTACCACCTCTACCATAGAGAGGGTATAATTTTCATGTCCTCGTATAGAGAGGGTAGGGGGGGAACTATTAACAAAATTTAAAAATAGAACTGCAAAACAATAACCGTGGAAATTGGTAAATAACAATAAATTGAATATTTTAAACAAAACAATAGCCAAAACATCAATATAGCAACAAGTGCACACACAAAAAGGACGCATTCCATAGACAACACAATATCTGACAAAATAAATCATAAGGCATAAGTGAAATGAGAATAGAATTATTTTTTTTCCTTTCCTCATTATCTTCCTGTAACGAAGTACAGCATTTCTCCCAAGAGCATTTATGAAATGTTAGATAATATTAATAAAACCTAGCTTTGGACATTTAATTTCTCCTTTCCCAATTCTCATTTTAAAAAAATTGTTTGCTTAGAAGTCGAAAGCTGTTGGTCATACAAATATAAATTGCCCTAAATACTTTAAAGAAAAAGTTATTTCGTATCTCAAAAAAAATAATATAAAATCTAAATTGATTAGGTAAAGAACCCTCGGAGTCATTTTCTAGGATTGAAGAGACAAGCCCTTTGAATTGAATTGTTTCACTTTACTTTTATACTAACTTGATTAAATCTAGAAAAAAATGAGTATATATTATTTCATCATAAGGTAAGCTATTTTTAATTTTAGATTTAGATTAAAAATTTCAAAAGTCCATAGTCCATCTGGAAAACCTTGGTAAAACCCTGGATAGGTACAATTTTTCATTTCTAGGTCAAGTAACAGACATACGTCATTGCGAAAAAAAATCTTATATTGTCAGGATTTATGCAAATAGACATCCAAATCTCAAATTAGAATGCTGTGATGACCACATAACTTCCTACATTCTAGAGATCATCCGAAATTAAGTTGTTTTTTTTACCTTCTCATATCAAGAGAATGTATTTAATAGTGAAAAAAAATTGATCCCGAGATGACGAGTTTTTAAGTTTTATGTTAACACTAGCCCAAATATATGGTGCAGTGCACCGCACATACTTTCTTACGCTTTTATCTTAAAAATAGACCTTTCTTACAAAGTCTTTAAGATTTCTGAAACGAAATAATATGGCTGTACATTGTTGTAGAAAAACTACAGCAAAGATAGTTAAATAATATACACTGTTACTTATTCTATAGCATTAGTAACTAATAATACTTATTGAAAAATTTACAAAGAGTTATTTTTGTCCACCAAAGAGCATATTAAACAAATTCACTTTCAATGAACTGAATTAAAAAAAGATTTATTTGATTATAATTCAGAAAAATATCGGCTACATGATGGGTTTGAAGCCATATCACACAACATGAGAAAATTTGTTCGAAGTGTGTCGTACAATTTTTTTTTATATTCTACATAAACTTGTTCTGTCCACGATTGAAACTCTTATATTGCTGTTATATATTAGCTTCATAATATATTGCTATCATTATATGAGCCATCATTTTTAGCATTGTAGATAAAAAAATTATTTTACTATAATATTCAAACAAGAAAAATGAATTCTTTATCCGATTTCATTTAATAATATCTGATAGACCAATACGGTATTCTATATAGATGGCGCCATATACATGTGGATTGAATAAAAATATTTGTATAGTGTGAGTTACTTAAAAGTGTTAAATTTAACATTAATGACTATCGTCATAAGCCAGAAATTAGTATTTATCACCCATGACATTTTTTACTAAAATTTGGCTTTAACCTTACGTAGGTTATTTCCCCATTTAAATATGCATCATAATAATATTAAATTTAGTAAGAACGTATTATATAGAAAACATGTTCTTTAAATCCTTGACCCCCTTTCCACAAGACAAAAAAAACTTATGTGGCCGCCTGGTCTAACGAGGTACTTTTTCAGTAGACTAGAATGCTGATGAATCTCGGTTGGGTGTAATGACGGTGGTCTTTCCAAAATGGTTTTCCGCTCTTCCTCCACGCAAATTTTGTTGCACAACTTCCATATATAACCTTCCTAATCTTTAAAACCACTATCGTAACTAGTGCATTCAGCTGAACGGGTAGTAAAACGTGGTCTTAAAAAATGGCCTATCTTTTCTACATCAATCTTTATTTAAGTGTGTAGGAAGATTAGCCAGTACTAATGTACCTTTTCACAGGGGATGCCCAAATGTACTAATCGTACATCCCTTCGGTGGAGGCACTTTCCATGTACCGATGAGATGTTAGTGAATATGACGAAGTTGTAACGATACTGATTTGGACCTCTCTCATATATTAAAAAAGTCATGGATGAAAAGCAATTCTCTTTAAATTATGGTATGTAAAATATTCTTTCAATACTTCATCCATGGAGAATCACACGCTTTTCAGAAATAGTCAAAGTATTGCACAATTAAAACGTATTTTTTCTTTCAAAAGTTAACCCCGCAGTATTTACCTAAAAAGCCCAATAGGAAGCTAGCCTTCATAACACCTGTCACCAGGAGTATTTATAATTGTTGGTTCTGCCACTGGTCACGAGGGGTCCAAGGGGCAAGGGATAGGTCATATATAGGCTGCTTGTGCGTATGAACACACAGAGAGTGCCAATACAAATTAACATTGCCGGTAACATAATATAGCAATAGCAGTAATTCACAGTGGCACTAATTGAAAAAATATTTAGTTCAACTAAGTTTTATCATATAAACTTATATCTTCAATTCTGAAGATAAAATAACTTTAATAAATTGTGTGCAACAGTAAAGGTCTTATTTATTAAATTAACATCTCTGATAATTCCATATCATAGCAATTGGCGCTCGATCACAGGGCTATAAATACCAATTATCGCATAATACAAATATAATACGCAACTACTTAGCCGCAATTCCATACCGCTTTAATTAGTACTCTATCATGGGGCAATTTCCAGCTAACTAAACGGTATCACTTAAATCGGCGCCTATCGCCAACCCGCAAGGTTTTAATCGACGCCCAACGCGGACCGATTAATTACATATCAATACAATCGACGCCCAACACGGACTAACTAACTAAATATCAATATAATCGACGCCCAACGTGAACCTATTAATTAAATATAATTAAATGGTTAAGCTAATGAATATATTAACCTAACTTAAAACTAACTAACCAAATCTTGGTGACAATGTGAATTATTCTCCTTTCAAGAAAATTCCCCTTTACCAGCCGGGAGTTGAACCCGGAACCTCGAGGTCAACAGTAGGGATCTCCAACCACTATATCAGCAGGCCCATTTTGATAAAAATTAGGATGTACTTGGATTAAAGAATTAGCGGCTCCATATAGAAATCAGAGTAAAGGCTAGAATGTTTGTTGTGCTGACCACATGACATGCCCTAACCGCAAATGTTTTCACTATTATCGCTAACGGCGGTGGTCAATTAATCGGTATAGCTCGATCATTGGCTCACGTAAATTGAGTTTTTTGTTTTTACTATAAAAGTGAACACCCTATCCCACGGCCCAATGTTAACTAGTCTGCAAGTCTTGTGTTGATATAATATATTAAAATAAACAATCATTTAGTTTAAAATAGCACCTATGTTTTGTAACTAACGATCCATCTGAGGTAAGTTGATATATTAACATTAAGTGATATCAATAACTCACCTCGCAGATCCTTCTTAGTATTTTATGAGGGTCAACACACAACATGAATAGTATAAACCAGAACATGTAGCTAAGCTTGTACCCGAAATAGAGAACAAGATTATTACATGCCACAACTAGCAAGTCAATGAATCCTAAAACAATCCACTATGGGGACCACTCGGGTCTTGAAGTCGAAGGAAAGCAGTATTCCGTCTCCCTTGGATAACACCTCCAACTTCTGAGTCTGTGACTATTACAGATCAGTTCAACAATCAGAGTTGGTCGCATCTGGGACCAAACAGAAAGGGGGTGGATGCAAGGGGAGAAGAGAGTGATGAAGAGAGGACGAAGAAGAGAACAGAGTTCACCTTTAGTCTCGTTACTTATGCAAATGTCATTCCCATTGGCGTGCAAATTGTTTCTCGGAATTGCTCCAGATTAACTCGGCGAGAAGGGGTGAGGGTTCTCTCCATAACCCCCACCCCCACCCTAACCCCAAAAAGCTCTTCGCTTTCCCCCTTAGAATCCAAAACCTCACCCACCGCCTTGGTAGCTTCTCTTCCTTATTTGCCTACAACCCTGTCTTGGGGTCTATCCTCTTCTGTTGCCGTGTCCTAACCTTTTGGGATCCTAAGTTTCAGCTCATCCTCATCGCAAAAGGTCATAGAGGATGGTAGGCGTAAGAAATCAAACCTCCTGGGCCCAATAATTACCTAGGCTTCAGCCTAATTTATTCATTTCACTTAGACAAATTAATTAAAGTATATGTGTTACCGTCTAAACCCGCTTCCAGGACGAATTAGATCGGACTAGGCCAAAGTGATACATCCTAAGAGCCTCACGATATACTAGTTTAGCCTAGTCTAAATTCGTTAATCGTGAAATTCTGGTCTAGCTCATAAGATAAATTAGAATAGCCCACAATTTTATTAGGCCAAACCAGGTTTAGGTTAGGTTAGCTGACAAAATTTGCACGTGAACTATAAATTATTAAACCTGTCTAAGGTCGATTAGTCGAATGGGCTAAGAAGAATGGAAACTAGCACTGCCTAAAAACATCAGGCTATATCGATTCATCCTACAAATGGCAGGATTATCCATTCAGCACAATCCTAACTAGCTATTACTGGAATTGGGTTTGGACTATAACATATGCATTTGAAGAACTATCTATTTTTCCTTTGAAATAATCCTTCACTGGAAGAATTAAAACGCCACGGTTATTAATATGCCCTTCGTAACGTTTCATGAACTATACACTAGATGGTGAGTAAGCGTTACGTTCGCCATTTGTTATGCTATAGCTAAATCAATTAGTAGTCTGTGAAAGGTGAACTTCCCTCCCTACATTCAAAAAAGTTTAAGTAGCCTACATCACGCTAGAATTTAAGATTTCTCTTTCGATTGGCAGTTGAAATAACTCCTATAATAATTTATCCTTGGATTGGAAGTATATAATTTTTCCTTTACTTTGGTGATACAGAGACAGGAAAAAAAACCTAATACTTTATTTAATATTCACAGTTAATAGCCATTGCTCACGTGGGTTAAGAAATCAGCTTGTATATTATGTCAAAATTTAAAACAATACACCCTAGGTATTTGAGATGATTTATCAGACGGAAAAATCAATATATTTGAACGGCCACCATTTTTAATAGGCTATTCAGATTGAAAAAAATATGTTCATACATTGCTTGTCCTAAGATTAAAAATTGTTTGCCAAATTTTGCTTAAACTTCTCCACGTATTTGACTTATCAAGGAACATATATCCAGACAGACAGAAGAAATGACATATGATCAAGTTACGACATATCACTCTGTCAGGCCTCACAAGAACATATTGCTATTACATTCCTTATTCGCTGTTCACTTTATAAAATAGCATCAGGACGGGATAATAAAAAAAAATTTTTTTTATAAATTTGACAAAAAGGGCATTTGACATTGGCGCAGATAGATCTTACGATGTTTACGGTTTGTTCTATACTTTGGTAACTTGTGTAATTTAACTGTCACTATTCAATGTTTGTAATATCAGCGTAAACAATTATGAGGGTTGCCTTCAGTATTTTTTCTAGTGCATGGACTCCATTGGGCTAAACTGTTTGGGAGTCTCTGATCTAGCATGTTAATTATTTAACGAATATATATTTATACATATATTTATATATATATATATATATATATAATACATTTATACTTCTACATATATATATATCTGTCTGTCTGTCTACAGTAAAAAGAGTTTCCAGTTTATATACACACACAAATATTGGTATATTTTCCAACTGTTAAAAATTTCAACTATCAAGGTTCCAGGTTGCATACAGCCTAATTTGAGTGATGACACTCAAAACCATAGTACCGGGGATTTTCCACAGTTCGAGCGTTCCCTTGGGGTCTGCAGGAAGAAACACAGTTTGGACGATGACGAAGTAACGGTCCTTCCGTTTATTCATCATATGCTAAGTCTCGGATGATGTATATTCAACAACTGGTCCGAGAACTGTCCCTTCGCAGCCAACCTCACACTTGACCCCTCCCCCACCTTCCTCTTTTCAGAACCCCGTCCAAAACTTTGATGTGTTGTATCGAGGGTGAGATTATGGCGGACAATCCTTCAGAAGGACAGAGAGACTACTTTGTTTGATTGCCCTGCCGGCTTCTATCCTCCTCAGCATTCCTCCTACCTTCCTCATATCTATATATCTAAACATCCCTCTGGCTCTTATTCGACCCACGTCACGACTTCAAACAATCTCGGAACAACCTAGCTGTGAATCTTTTTTTTTTATCAACTATGAATAATTTTAGAAAGTATATAAAACGACATTTTTTTTTAATCCATATACATTTTTCCCACTGACTCCTATTACACGAAGAGGTAGGAAGATAACTTTGCTTGTTCTTTAATTTAAGAAAACTGACACCTGAATCCGGGAATCGAACCAATTTAAAGAATATTGTACTTACATGGACTATAGCCGTAATTAAACCCACCTCTTATCTAGTGGTAACAGCCTCGTGACGACAAATAAACTACTTGCATGAAAAGTAGTGGCTCTGTTCTAGAAAACTTCGATCAACGGCTGGAGGGCTCATTTTTCCGGCCACAGGACACACTCTATCGACATAAGTTCGCATTATCATCGTCAACAGACTACGACCACTATGTTGGTATAGCTAATTTGTGCATTTACGCTATAGAGGTGTAGCTATCATAGCTTGGCTATTTAATACATTGCCTTACTTAGTTCCACAATGGTATAATTTAGTTAATATAGTTGTAATCTAATCACTAGTGACTAAAGCTTGGTTTACACTGGAAGCTAAGATAATGCATGCTCTGCTTACTGTTTAGAAAAATAGTGGACCATATAATTAAATGTTTTGGTTCAGAGGAAAAGCTTAGCTAACCTAAGATATACCTTGCTACCCCACGCCATGCTTTTTCCTATTGCTGGCCGGGAATTTTACCTTACATCTTGAGCCATTCTGTATTGCGGACGTGTATTGCGGACGTGCATGACGCATCGCTGTATGGTTGAAAACAACCAAAGAATTGTTAAAGTGTTGTTTTATGTTTATTTCACGTGTATTTCACTTGTGTTTAAGTTGGTTTCTATTTTGTAACCGTTAATTGAACCAGTAAAACATTCACCTCCATGTTCTTCCTCTTCCAAACCAGCTACTAATAGCATTATTATTATTATTATTACTAGCACCGCGTCTTACTACCCGTTCGGGTTATACGAACTTACGCTAATGTGTAATGGTAGGGTGATATTAACGTGGAATCCGAATCACGGTGGAGGCCTGGCATTCCCCACATTCACAAGATGTATTGTCAGAGGTGAAGGAAGGGTTTGGTACTAATAGCAGAATCTCCTCTTCCTCAGTACCATCATCTTAGCTCAAACAAGACATTTTGGAGAATGCCATTATTTAACTTCACTGGAATAGAACAGAAAGAAACCACAGTGAATTCAGGAGGGAAAGAGGAACAATAGCTTAGCTTAGCAATGAGTGTGAAACCAAACTGACAAAATGATAAAACAGCATAGCATGGCATCATAGCATAGCGTTCTGTGAGAACAAGTCATCATCCAGATCTTTTTGTTAGGCAGGGGAAAGAACTTTGATAAAATAGGAACATAACTTATTACTGTCAACATATGACATTACTTTGTTGTGAGTGTTTTTTTATAGCACCACTTCTTACTACCCCCTTCGAATTATATGCAGATATATACCAACTACGCAAACTATTTCTGCGACTCTACAAATTGCTTAGGCGTTCCAGTAGATACTCTCCAAATAATATTTTATTTGTTAATAAAAACAAAGTTTTGTATAGCACAACACAATCTTGCTACAAGTGACAGTGTAGGCCTAGTGTGTTCAAGAGCGCTCTCGTGTTTGTTTTTTTCAAAATCAAAGTATCTAACTGGTATTTTCTTTAAAAAATAAAGTAACTGCTACTTACGTAAATACTAACGAATGTTTTAAGGAGCTTAGTTATTCGATTTAAAAAACGCTGCCGTGATAAACATAGCATAAAGTTATTATTTAAAATCTAGAAGTGGGGCTATTTATTTATTTATTTCACCAAGTGATGTGGTTATTTAAATGAATATATTCTCTAATAGCCTCATGGTGGGGATACATACATGTTGGTAGTGGCTAGAGAGTGGCATCCCTGAACCAGAGGAACGGGTCATCCCCTTTCTCGACATCATACAATATTCAGGTTATCAACGCAGGGGTGTAGACTTCAACATCCATGGACGTGTGACAAGAGGCAAAGCCTACAACGACCACGCAGCTAGCTTGGACCTCTGTAATATTCATATTAGAGCTTGGACGGAGGGATGAGTCATGTTGGTGAAGGGGGAGGGGGCAGGGCTCAGCACAGAGGGCTAATCCGAAGATTATGCCTCACTATAACTTCCACCAATCTCTTCATTAACACTCCGTGGGTACGCCTTGGATATGGGCTTCCTGATTTTCCTGGGGACCCTGAAATTTGCATTATGATTTTATAACTAAGTTTCTGATGGCAATTTTGAAAGATTATAATATTAATCTTTATATATTGCATGTTGTGGGAGATAGCTAGCTTTATTACTAAATAATTATGTTGAGCCAGTTTGTATTATAAAATAAAGATGATAGACTACATAAAGGAAAAATAATATCTACAGCGGAGTATATATCAGGAATGGTCAAACTACAACCCGCAGGCCAGATACAGCCCAACGGTCCTTTAAAACTGGCCAATGGGATATTTAATTTAAATGCGCTGCGTTTAAATAGGATATTTTAAATAGAGCAAAACTTGATTTTTATAAAACCATCGGCCAAAATCAACATTTCCTAACTTGATAAATTATGCCTAAGAATATAGAGCAATAATTGCACCCTTGTATTTATGTTAAATAGTGTTTTCCGTCATGAAATTAAGCAAAGTGTTCTTAGAAACAGACATATTGATGAGCATCTGTCCTTGAGGATCCCCTCACAGTATCCAGATGAGAACATGCTGAAAGCTCATTCAAAGCTTCACTTATCTCACACCCCAACATATAAATATTCAGAACGATCTTAAAAACATAGTAAGCCACTAAGGTATATATGGTTGTTTTAATTTCTTTAGTATATTTAGATTTATTCATTCCAATTTATGCATTATAATTTTTTTTAGTAATTCTTTTGAAACTTATTTTAAAGAAAATGTAATGGCCTTGCTTGTATGATGACTTAATGGATGATAAGATTAATTTGAAACAGATTCAAGAAAGATCATTTGTTTATAATATTCTTTTATCTTAACTTTACCCAGCTATTCCATGTTCTAGTTTTCGATAGTTCATTATGAGGCTGATCCCTTTTTATATATGTACTATAAGGAATCTACCTTATATTAAGACGTATACAGATTTATTACAAAATGACAAAATCCTAGGTCAACAGTGGAGAATTTGAGGGATTACCCAAAGGCTATTTTAATATATCCCGTAAAAAAATATTCACCCTTTATTTTCCAATAAAAGACTAACGCAAAGTTTTTATTTCAATATGCTATAGCTTAGGTGTATGCATGCTAAGTGATTTAGGGTGCACACATTGACCACCTGTAAGTTATTTTAACAAACTTATCGAGTTCCCTGACAAAACTTTACATCATGACTGTGAATTTAAATAGTTTTTGGTTAATAAAACGTTTAAACTGTCTATTTAATTTGTGATAACCCTGTTAATATGATTGTGTGATTATATTCATCATCACACGACACAAATATAATATTCTTGTTAATCATGGTCAGCAAAAGTATTTAATTAAACCAATATGTTTACAAATATTATTAAAAAAACATTAAGCCTTGTATCGTGATAGGATTAATTTGGCTGCCATATATATATATAATAGCATATTTTAAACTCTGTATTAATTATTACTTAAATGTTTTTTAAGCGCACATTTTTTATAAAGATAAAGGTGTGAGAGTTAGTGTGCATCACATTTTACAAACCAACCGGGATAAAAGCATATTTATCCTAAGGAGATAGCATTGAGAGAAAATACAACTGTTTAGACGTGAAGACAGGGAATTATAACTATTATCAAGGCGTCTTACTACCCGTTCGAGTCATACGCACTTACGCTACCTAATGTGTAATGATAGGGTGATTGTGAGATGAAATGAAGGACCTACAGTTTAACGTGGGATCTGAACCACGGTGGAGACCTGGCATTCCACACATTCGCAAGTGGTTTTTAATACACGTCTTATCAGAGATAAAGGAAGGGTTTGATAATCAGATAAATCTATGCCGGGACCAAGGATCCATCTATATTTACACTAATGATGTGGTATGAGTAAGGTATAATTTAAGAGGTGTTAGCCACATTTAAGTGGTGTGTGTGTGTGTGTGTGTGTGTGTGTGGGTGTGTTTGTGTGTGTGTGTGTGTGTGTGTGTGTGTGTGAGAGAGAGAGAGAGAGAGAGAGAGAGAGAGAAAAGGTTTGGAAGAAATAACCCTTAGTATGCCTAACCGGGAATCGAGCCCAAAGTTCCCCTTAACCGAAATACAAAATAGGGTGAAGATGATGCTTTAGTCCGTATATCAACCAGGGTGAGTTTTGATATTAAAATGTTTAGATTTGTTAGCAATATTTCAATTTGTTTTCATTTTGAAATAGATGTTTACCTACCATTCTAAAATTTATGAATATCTAGGGTGAATGTTCAACCTATGTATTGTGTACCTAATATAAAATTAGTTTTTTCCAACAATGTTTGCATTATTTATGCTTCGTTCGAGTGTTTTAGTAGAGTTGGTCTCCCCCTCCCTCCTTTCCCTTAACCGCGTCTTACCACATGGCATCGAAACATCTCTTATTTTTTTTTTATCGACAATCAATCAACTTCAAAGTCGATACTCGCAACAGCTTGAACGCATAGAGTGCCGCTCTATTTCTGGGGCCTAGAGTCAAATGGTTTGTGTAAAAATCGATAAATTGATATATCGAACGCGTCTAAGGGAGCTTGAACTGTGACCATAGAGACGGCTTTCATCTCTGAAGTAAGAAAGTCAATTTCGTACTTGTAACTTTTTTTTGAATTTTATATATTGATATTGTAAGTGCCCGCTAGTACATATGAGGAGGGGTTGTCTATATACTGTATTCAAATTGGAAAAGAAAAAAAAGAAAAAAAAGAAAAAAAAGAAAAAAAAAGCTTTTTGTGTTTGGAAAGTTTTAGCTTCAGGTTATCGGGAATATTTTTCCTTCACTTTATCGCAATAAAAATATTGTTACTATTTCACATGTTCAGCGAAAATATTCGTTAAAAACAATTGCCTCACAAACTACCAAAACCATAATAATGACTTCAAAAACCTATCTTTTTTGGATAAATTAGTTTGGTATGTTTTTTTTAAAATAAAGATTTTTTTACTTTAACACAAATAATAATAAAATGTATTATTATAGACACATTTTTGCTGTGGTTAAGCAATGTTTTACATTAACATAAATACCAGGTAACAAATTTATGCTTGTGTGATAAGAAATTATGCTTACAAGGGAAGTACCACTCAGGATATACAAAACAATAATTTTACCAAATTTATCTATAGGTGTGAGACGTGGTCCTTCAAATTGCATGACAAAAGAAAAATATGGTGTCCTAAAAAATGTGCTTGGTAAGATATTTTGTCCAAAGAGGGTTGAGGCTACACAGTAGTTTAGGTAGTTACATTATAATGAGTTGCATAACCTGTATTCATCAAAATACATTGTTAGGATTATAAAGTATCTTAGATTACAGTGGGCAGGACATGCAGAGAAAATGGAAGGATCTGGAACTAGGTTAAGGATTTCACTGGCAAACCCATTGGAAAGATCTGGACACAGATGGGAGGAGAACATTAATATTCACCTGAAATATATGGGGTGTAATGAAGTGGACTGGATATAACTAGCTCAAGATGTGGATAGGGTGTAATGTGGTGGACTGGATAGAACTAGCTCAAGATGTGGATAGGGTGTAATGTGGTGGACTGGATAGAACTAGCTCAAGATGTGGATAGGGTGTAATGAGGTGGACTGGATAGAACTAGCTCAAGATAGCGATAGGGTGTAATGAGGTGGACTGGATAGAACTAGCTCAAGATGTGGATAGGGTGTAATGAGGTGGACTGGATAGAACTAGCTCAAGATAGGGATTGGTAGCGTACTTTTGTAAGTGTGGCAATGAAATTTCGATTTACTAATGCCATTGTGTAGGTATGTAGCTGATATAAATTATGAGTGAATAATTTTAACTTAATTCTTGTACACTATCTCTTACAATTCTTAGGGAATACTCGCATATTTACATTCACGGGTTGGGTATGAGGAAGGAAATGTACCAGCATTTTCGAGATAGAGAGGAGAGTAATGTAGGAGTATACTTAAGGAAAAATACCAGATTTAGATTTGAACTCTAATTTAAGCGGCACCTGCAAATCAAATGGATGTTTTCCAGTCATTACTGATTCTGTGCGTCCTCAGGACCGTTGGTTGAACCAACACGCCATGCGGTGCATGCCTTACTAATTCGTCTCGAACTCTCGGAGAAGAAGATATTGCTCTCGTCAAAGCGAATCTATGTCAAGATTATGAAAGATGTATAAGTTTCATGACCCTCGGAAACTGAAAGAATTGTTTTACGATTAAGTCTTATGTTTATTTGTCTGAATGCATCTTGGCCTAATCATCTTTCCAAATGGTAAAACTGTGTTTTGGGCTTTCATAAGGCGCCCCTTAAAGGGGTTTTAGGAATTAAATATATAAATCGAAATTAAGATTATTTTACTATAAGGAATAGAGAGAAAGTCTATATTCTATAAATCCTCTCTTGACAATTTCGATTAAATTATAAACCCAAACATTATTTGACTTTTAAAACAAAATGGCAATTTCAGTTCTAGAATGCACGTAAATGACTAAGGGTACTTTCTAATTTTGATAATACCTCCACAGTTAATTGATATATAAATTAACTTATTGTAAATTTTAGTGCTAGATCGAACACAAATCTTTTATATGGAATACACACACAAATATATATATATACACATACATACATACACATATATACATATACAGACATATATTTACATTTATATACACACATATATATACATTTATATACACATGTATATATATATATATAGAGAGAGAGAGAGAGAGAGAGAGAGAGAGAGAGATAAAAAGAGATTTACAGAAATCATAATAAAGTAGGCCTACTATAAATTTTATACGCAAAAAAAATGTAGGTTTTGATTAAATTTACAGCCATTACCATTTCCAGCCCATGGTCCAGATCAGTTTTTGACTAGTCATTTTCCACTACCGTCTTGCTAGGTCTGTCGTAGTTTTATATGTCTTTATCATCTAAATTAAGTCTACAACAGGCACAACATCCAGTCCCTAGCCGTTAATTCTGTGAAAGGATAAAGCCAAATTCGACCAATGATAAATTTTTCAGCCATGCCAGGAATCGATCCCGGGAGCCTTAGCTCTGTAGACAGATACGCTACTAACTGAGCAAAGGTTTCGGATTATTTTTTAAACTGCCTTCTTTAAAAAAAATTCTATGGTTATCGCTGGTGGTTTATTATCAATTTATATTGCAGACATCTAACTGTTTTAACTTAATCTTCTTTAATCACGTTTTTTTAATAATATATACTAAATAAACTAATATAATATATTCAGCACCGCATCTTACTACCCGTTCGGTTAATACGCTTTAAGTACTAATTACTCTAATGGATTAGGACTTGGCGAGGTTGAATTAGAGGAAGAGAACCCTTATTTGCGTGGAGGGAGAGTGGAAAACCATTTAGGATAAACCACCCCCAGTTCACCCGACCGAGATTCGAACCTCGATCTCCCCGTCCTCAGCAGTCGAGCTTCAACACGACAATTGCGAAAGCCAACTACGCCACAGAGGTGGGTCTAAATAAACTAAAAATAGACATTAGATTAAATCCGTCGCATAAGAGTTAATCCCCGGAACCCCTTGTACCAAAAGTGCACAACCTAAATTGGCCACGATATCCGACTAGGAAGACAATAAAATAATTTAATTGGGCCTCTTTCACTGGCCAGAAGGACTATAACAGGTAGTAAGCCTGCGGGTAAATATGAAATCAGACACACCAATCTTTTTGCCTTATTTAAGGTTAGTATTGGTTAGTTTAGTTTTGTATTTTGTTGCGCCGTTTTTCGCTCAGCTTGAGAAAACATTTACAACCATCCTAAATGGAGTTACACAACAACCACCGCGCCGCTAAGCTATTACACCAGTTGGCATTGTTTGCAATTTTCAAGAAGAAACTCGGTGACCTGACGGTCTAGGGGTAAGGTGTCAGACTTCTCTGCTAGCGGCCGGGGTTCAATCCTCAGTCCCGGCAAAGATTTATCTGATTACCAAACCCTTCCTTCACCTCTGACAAGACATCTTGTGAATGTGTGGAATGCCAGGCCTCCACCGTGGTTCGGATTCCACGTTAAACTGTAGGTCCTCCATTTCATCTCACAATCACCCTAACATTACACATTAGCGTAAGTGCGTATAACCCGAACGGGTAGTAAGACTCGGTGCTAGTAATAATAATAATAATAATAATAATAAGAAACTCATAGCCCAACTGTAATGTGGGAATAGTGATACTATTTTAAGCTCCGGTCTTTAACAGGTATAGGTCGCCCAACTGAGATATGCACTAGTCCCAAATTCAAACCTCAACTCCTAAAATTCAAACCACCTAGCTTTCAATTGAGTTCATAAATGTATCTCACATTTGTTAGAAGTGTCAGGCACATAGCACAACCCTTGGCATTTGAATAGATGAGAGGGGTCGAATATCGGTCGGGTGTGCCAAGGTTTCCAAAATTGTTTTTCACTCTCCGCTTCAGGCAAATGCACGTTCACCTCTTATAAAATATAACCATCCCTAAAACCATCAACATAGTACTTGTGTATAACCCAACGGGTAGTAATAAAATGTGTATATTTATAATACCAGTTAAGGTTAACATTACTTTAGTTTCAAGTACTTATTTTTCAATCGTCTAGCACAGTTGTTTATTTTATAGCTATTTAGGAATTTTCAGGGTAGTTCCCTCTGCTAGAGAAATTCCCCTAACGTTCCTCAAGTTTTACCTAGTGTTCCATAAAAGAGATTTTTTTTCATAACTATTTATAAAATAATTTTATAATTATTTTGTTACAATGGTACTTTAAGTGTTGATATATTTTTTATATCATTTCTATAATTTTATTTTTAAAGAAGTGTAAAAACCAATTAAATAATTTAAATAGAACCACCCAGCCAATTATCATATCTGCAAATCGCTAGTATTATTAAATTTAATCAAAATAAAATAAATCATAGGAAATGTGCTAAAGACAATAAAGGTGTGATTATCTGGAAAATTAAACATTAACGAAATAATTAAAAAAACATTTGGCAAATGATTTTAATGAGTATTTATATCATTTAAGATAAGCTTGAATAAGTCTAGAGGGGTGATTTCGGCAAGATAGTGAATGTCAAAGGAATTAGGGGTGGAGAGTGTATTGGAAGTAATTTCAGCAGGCATGGAATTAGAGTATCTATCGCTGTTAACAGTTAACCCACAGTTTCACAAATCAATATCGAGGGTTAAAGGAATGCGGTTTGTTTAAAGGGGAGGAAGGGTATGGGGGCAATAGGATTAATCTCTACTCAACCCTCTACCACCACATAACCCCGTCTGCTAATTAGTTTACATAAGCTAAGCCACCCCATTTTCGAAATTTAATACATGGGAAATCTAGTATTAAAACTGAAAATCATAGCTTTGTGTAGTTTATAGTTTCATCCCATACACCCCTGCAATGTCTCTCTTTGAGCGTGTTGAACGGTTTTTGACGAAGATCAACAATCACAATCACTGAGTGGGTATAAACACACGCGAAAATCCAAAAACAAACGGCTTAGCTTACGATAAAGTGGACCCTATATGACACAGGAGTGACGTAACCAATACATCAAAGGTTAGTTTATTTACCCCCCTCCTTACCCCCAAAAAATATATTTCCCTTGTCTCCTATTATTCCACTTTACCTTTATAGGTTTTATTCTTCATTTTTTTATTCCTATGTTATTTCAGACATTATTGAAGTAAACAAAATCGAAGTTTCAAACAACTACGCTTCCCCTTTTTACTTTTGCATGGGTGCGTCGTTTGTATATATATTTTCAGCACCACCTGTTCAAACTTGCTATTTTCAGAGTTTAAACTCTTCATTTAATTCCTTTTTTTCTAAATTTAATAATTAACAGTTGAGTCAGTTTGTACTCGCGCCTGTATGTTGCAGGTGTTTATATTAAATTAAAGTTGTGGGGGAGAGTGGACTATACAGAGTGCTCCGTAAGACTCCATTTAGCGGTGGACCAAAGGTACAAAATAGGTGAAAAAGTTCATATAAACATTAGTCTCATTCGACCTTTTTTAAAAAAAAAGTTATAGCCTTGGTTGTACTCCACTAATGTTGAGCTTCTAAATAACATAGGAAGTACTCAAACCGGCAACCATCGGCTTGAATCCAAGAATTGAAATGCAATATATTATTTAAGGAGTGCTACATTCTATGACACGATGACTACAGACTTGTCAGGGTTCATGGTTTCATGAAACCTCGACATTGATCAAATTCTTAATTTAAATTTTTTATTGACGATCACAATTTGTTATTTCAAAGATAATATGGTAACAATTTTTTTTAAAACTTAATAAAATAAAGTTTACCACTATGTTTACTCTGCACTTGTGACGCAAAATATTAACAAGTGTATAATACATACAGAGCCCCTTTTCCTCCTCTAACTTTCTCTCTTCCGTTTGTGAACCAGTTTTCAAAGGGCGGTACACAATTATATTGGATTGTTTGTGTGTATTACACTTACAAATTGCGCCCTTGTGCATGTGCAAATATATGCGGATCAAACTATCTAATTACTTGTGATACACTATAGAACAGCTAGGTTAAGAGTGGTGTTTTACCCAAGTAAATAATTGTGTTTGGTTATAATTTTATGATCTTGATAAATACGTTGTTTTCCAACTCCAAACACAAAACTAGATTCACAATATTTACATAAGGTTTTAAAATAGATTATCCCTTTCCATAGGTGTGATGAAAATGCGTCTTTGATTGTATAAGGTGGGACGTAAACAATTACACACATGCTGAGGTTTTCCTGACGTCCGGTGACGTTGACATGTGTGGCATTATCCTCAAAAGTGAAAAATTTTACCATAGAGTTTGCCTTTATTTAGGTAGTGAATATTTAATTTTCAATTAGTGTTTATTTTCAAGCTATTAATCGTATAATTGTTTTGTTATTGTTATAATTGTTATGTTTTAGATAGGATTTAAGTTTTTAATTTATCTGATTTTTTTAAATAAATCACTTTTTTTACCTTTATTTTTCTTCTATTAAAAAAATTAATTACGATTTTGAGAAGGTGTATATATAATGGCTCATAAAGCAATATGATTTATAGCATCCACAAAAATAAATTTAAATTTCCGACTCACTTCGGTGGCCACGTGATCAAATGCGTTGCTTTCGTGTTAAACTATACTGCTGATGATGGTGTGATCAGGGCTCAATACCGATAGGACGGTTTTTTACTTTACTTTCTCGAAAATTCAGATGCACTTCCTCTAAATTAAACCTTCCGAATCCTTAAAACATTAGTGTAATTTGTACTTAACCAGAACAGTAAGTAAGATGCGGTAATAAATTTTGTTTTGAAGCATTGATATTAACGTCATCGATAGCACAATAATAAGTGTATTACATTTTTATCTGGTCATGTTTTAGAGTTACTCATTACAAATATATATTTATCCACATTAATTGGTTAAGGATGAGTTAGGTTAAATATAGAGGGTCTACACGCATTTGGGTAAGTAGAATAAGCCACCCAGTCCATCCTGTCTGGATTCAAGCCTCGATATCTTCATCATTGCTAGTCCAGTAGCTTATATTTCATTCATAAATGTAATAATAATTAATGCTGTGCCCTTTAAGTTTGTTGTGTAAAATCACCACACGTCCACATTGTACGCATATGTTGGAAACAACAGTGTAAAGAAGGCTGTTACTCTTACTACTCATCCAGACCACCCCGTAATAAAACAAGTATGGGAAAAGTAGAATTTAGTTTAAATATTTCCATATTTTTATGGTTTTGAGTGAAAAAAATAAATGGTGCGGAACTTCCCAAGAACATTCTCGAAACTTTGTTAATAAATAGAGATATTTACTCAGAACTCTTAATATCTGTGAAACTAAATATTATATACTAGCAGATCCAAGCATAAATTGCACTATATTTATGTTAACATTAGAGTCCCGATTTTAAATTTTATTTTTAGACAATATCCTCATTTGTATGTACGGACCAATAAAAGTGGTCGATTTTGGGTCCACAAGCATCAACACTTCGCATTAGACTTTTACTTCCAGTTAAAATTTTAAATTTACTAGGTTTTTATATTGTCAGGTAATCGCAGTGCTATTCAATTCCTCATTTATAAATTTTGTCCGATTAAAAAAAACTTTAAATATTGGTTATTGGGTTTAAAATGGATATGGATCATTGTTTTACAAATATTTCTCCTAAGAAGTTCAAGAAAAAATAAATATAAATATCTTAAAAAGTTTGTTAATTAATCTATAGAATTAGAGAATTATTGCATTAAGATTCAAGAAGTATCTTTAACATACAGTTAAAGCTCACAAAATTGTATTAATATATTTGCCAATATCTCAAAAACTGTTCGTTTTATAAAAATATATTTCAAATAAAAGTTTTATTCTGAATAGTACTAGAATGTTGATGTGGTAAGTTATTTAGTATCTCAAATAGTTGCCGAGATATGGAAATTTCCGCCATTGTAAAGTACCCTAAAATTCATTTTATAGAAAAATAGAAATAGCAATTTTATTTATAATCTTAATCTAAGCCAAGAGACTAATTTTAATCAAAATAGATCCAATTTTGAGTAAATCGATTTTCATCTCTCTCTTCATTAAACTAACCTTAATTTTAGGGTCGTATATAGAATTCCAAAAACTCATTGGAGAAACCCTAAAAAAAAGCCTAGATACCAAGTTTTACCATGATCGGTAAAATAGTTTAGGTGACACACACCCCACCCATATAGGCAGACAAATTTAGAAAACCCTTTTTTGGATTCGAGGGGGGTCATGAAACGCAAAATTCATCAAAATCACGAGTTAAATTTTTGGATGATCATAATACTTTCACTACCTGTAATTGAGCAAGAAAGTAAAAAACTTTGTATGCAATATTTTTAAATGCATTAAATTAACACATTATTTGTGCTTATAAACTTAACCAATACGTTTGTCTCACATTATAAAAATGTTTAGCTCGCCACCAAGTTTAGGTTGATGGGAAAATCGTTCTATTTACGCTCGAAGGGGACTAATCAATTGTTCAAGCAAATTCTAAAATGGTCCGTTTATCATAGTTTTAACTTATATTTACTTTATAATATAGCTTTCTTTTAAATCTTATATTATTATTATCGTCGAGTCTTACTATCCGTTCGGGTTGTACGCACTTGCGATCATTTGTAATGGTAGGGTGATTGTGATATTAAATGGAGGACCTACAGTTTAACGTGGAATCCGAACCACGGTGGAGGACTGGCATTCCTCAAATTCACAAGCTGGTATTAATACACATCTTGTCAGAGGTAAAGGAAGGGTTTGGCAATCAGATAAATCTGCGCTGAGACCGAGGAAATCCGGCTGACACCTTACCCCTAGACCGCCAGGTCACCGATTTAATATCACTTACTGAACTAACAAATATGTGTGATATATATTAAATGTATTTTTTCAAATTTAGGTTTGGATATGTTTACAAATTGTTCTATTTTTTCTAAACCACTCAATTAGATTGTGCATCTGAGTTAACATAAATCACATGGTATAAATATGTAACGCACGGTAGAGATTCAACACCAGTCACCTTAATGGTAATTAAATCGTACAACAGTTACAGTTAAGGGTGACCTGGTGGTCTAGGGGTAAGGTGTCAGACTTCTGTGCTGGCGGCCGGCATTCAATCCTCGGTCCCGGCACAGATTTACCTGATTACCAAACCCTTCCTTCACCTCTGACAAGACATCTTGTTAATGTGAGGAATGCCAGGCCTCCACCGTGGTTCGGATTCTACGTTAAACTGTAGGTCCTCCATTTCATCTCACAATCAGACTAACATTACACATTAGCGTAAGTGCGTATAACCCGAACGGGTAGTAAGACGCGGTGCTAATAATAATAATAATTATAATAGGTACGGTTAATTATAGTCTTGTTTGAATAAGTATCTAACTATTAAAAAATTCATGTCATAATCAAATCTATAAAATGTTTCGGGTTTTATTTCCTCTGACCCGGTGTACACTTGTTTGAAAATAAAGGATTTGCATTTAGATTTTGAGGGAAGGTTAAGAGGGTAGAGGGGGGAGGGGGGAGGAAACATCCCCGTGAACCCAACGCCCTGAACATCACACGCTTATCTATTTTTTTTATATAAGCCTACTACCGCACCAGTTCTTTAGTTTTATTAATATTCACCCAGGTAATAATGAATGGGTGCAGATCCAATGCCAATCTTCCCTCCACCATAATTTCAGTTTATAACGATATTGTCACTTTAAACCACGTGATCACGAATGTGAGTCACTAGAAATAATCTTCTACAGACTTAATTATAAGGAAAATATACAAATTGTTCACCACGGTACCAATATTTTAGTTAAAAAGACGTAAGTCTTCTATTCTACAACACATGCTTATTTTGACCATCGTCAGTTTTGTTTGATCTTAGCATTAGCCGCCCCTTTAGTTAGTTGGTTATTTAGTTAGTGAGGTAGTTTTTTTTTAGAAGGGCTGCTCTTCAAAGGGTAGAAAGTATGGATTGTAAAGGGGGAGTGGTAGGTAGGAACAGGGCACAGACTACTCGACAAAGCAGAAAGACACTTCTAATCCCCACAGTTGATACAAGAGCAGATCGTGTCCACTTTCAAATCAATGAGATGAGAGCTGGTAGTAAGGGAAGGGTTTGTCCCTTTCCCCTTTATACTTGACCCCACCTCCCCCCCATCCCAGCTATAATGTTCCAAATCTCTTCCTTACTCCAAAATTCATTAATCTATCAAAAGGGACAGAGATAACACATGCAAAGAAAATTTAATTTTCATGACGAGAGTTATAGATATTATCAGGAAAGGATATTATTTTAGAGACGTTGATTATATATATATATATATATATATATTAGATTTTACACCGCAACTTAGTATATGTTCAAGATATGCCTATATATGTGTCTGTGGATGTGCTGAATGCTTTATTTGGTAAAACAGTTGGTGAATGTTTAAAGCGATGGTTTATTTAACGAATAATAGGATTTGTCTATATTTCCTAGGGATTTTATAGATTCCCCAATGCAGTTTTATGATAGTATGAAACATTAACTGTGCTATCTATATTTACCAGTGGTTTTATAAAATATCTAGTATGTGTGTACACACATAATACAAGTCCAAACTAACCTAACATAAGCTAAAATAAACTAGTCTAAGATTGCCTAGACTAACAAATACTAATCTTGACGTGACTTACTAACATTCACTGGTAGCTTATAGTAATTTTGTAAGCTCACCGGTGATTTGGTAAAATGTTCGGCGAGTATGTAAAATAGTAGAGATGTTTTACATTCCCCAAGTAAACCAGTGGATTTTTATTATCACCGGTGACTTTACAAACTCCTCACATTCAACGCATTCACAGTAGCATACACACATATTAATTATACTAATAGAATAGGGGTAGAAAAAGTGCAATTTTAATGGAAATTTATCCGAATGTACGTGTAAGATCATTTACTCCCCAATATACCTGCCGGATTCAAACAACGTTCTTTCAGTCACCGGGAATCTAATTTAGTACGATGACGCGTTTGTCCACAAATGCAAGCTAGGCACTATTATTTATTGTAAAAATAAATAGATTTTGTTTCAATATTTAAGAAGAGAGTTCTTTAAGGACAATCAACATAGACCATGTACTTTATTTCTGGTCTTATATATGACTCATCAATAGTTTAGAGGTAAGGTGTCAAGACTTCTGTGCTAGGGTTCAACCCTCAGTCCCGGCAAAGATTTATCTATAGAATAAACTCTTCCATAATCTCTGACAAGACTTGCATTAATCACAACTTGTGAATGTGTAGAATACCAGGCCTCCACCATGGTTCGGATCCCACGTTAAACTGTAGGTCCTCCATTCCATCTCACAATCACCCTACATTTACACATTAGCGGAAGTGCGTATAACTCGAACAGGTAGTAAGACGCGACGCTAATAATAATAATAGTTAATTCATAGACAAGCCCACCAGTACTTGCACCAGACTATGGCCTTAACGGACAAGATTTTAATCTCGTCTGGAATATATTTGGTAGCAATTTTTTTCAATAGTACGTCTTACTATATGGTCAGACTATACGCGTATAAGGCGAATACTTTAAAGGGGTAGGATGAAGAAAGAAGCATTTGAGAGGTGATATAACCATAATTGCGAGAAAGAAGAGTGGGAAACCATTTAGCTAAAAACTATCCTTAATGCGTTCATCCGGGATTCTAACCCTGAACCCCACCATCACAGGCAAGAACACGGGAGGGACACCTTTGACAATACGACCACCAATAAGACACTTTACTTAAACAGGAATACGAAATAGATCATAAAAGGGGAAGTGCTTCGGTGGTTGAATGGTAAAAGGAGTCATTTTTGTGTTAAAACTAGACTGCCCATAACAGGGAGATAGGGGTTCAAATCCCGTTCGGGAGAGCTGAGTGTTTTAGCCGAAGTGGCTATCAACTCTCCTGCAGAGCAAATACGGGTACACTTAATCTAAATACAACCTTCACTATCCCTAAATGATTAGCGTAATTAGTACAAGGGAATATTACATTTAACAGATAGTAAGACGCAGTGCTAATAACAATAGAAAGTATTAGCATGGTAAGAGAAGTATTAGCATGGTTAAGAGATTTTAAAACTAGGTCATGTATCAAACCTCAGCCTCCCACGTATGAGTCTATCCTTAGAACAAACAATAATATAAATTTTGTTAGAGACAAAATACTAATTTCCATTAATGTGAATCATTTCACCCTCTGAAGCTCCAAATTTATATCCTTAAAAAACATGGTAGATGTACTAGTATGGCGTGAATTGACTGTACAATCAATATATTCTACAACTTCAATCTAATCGAGAGTTGTTTTTATTGTTAAAAAAACCAAGGTAAGAGGCGGATGGGCAGACCTCTATGTTCTGAACTGGAGTGATGTTTATTTGTTTATTTACCTTTCATATCAAGCAAACAGACAAACTAGGCACGTTCATCCCTCGTTTGAAAAAAAAAAAAAAAAATTGAAAATAAATATTTACAAATAAATTTTTATGTAATAATGTTTATTTATTTTTGGTTGTATTATCTTAGTTTTGTTTTTTTATAATCATATATGTTCTGGATATCTAAACTATAGTGTGTTAGCGATGAGAATCAGTTTCATATATACATTTTAACAGGTCAGCTTTTATTTTTAATTACTTTATGTCATTAGAAAACTTAAGGTTTATTGCTACACCTACAAACTAAGCCAACAATCTCTAGTTTGAGGTAGTTCTATTCAGTCCACCTCATTACAACCTATCCCTATCTTGAGATAGTTCCATTCAGTATACCTCAACCTATTCTTCTATTGAGATAGTTCAATCCAGTCCTTATTAAACCCTACCCTTATCCGGAATTAGTTTTATTTAGTCCACCTAATCATACCCTATCCTTAACTCAAGCTGCAAAATCATCTTGCTACTTTAGAGGGTAAAGGAAGGGTTAGGTTATGGTGGTCCTGATTGGCTAAAAACCGACAAAAGAAGAGCGAGACCAACTTTATCCTCAACAATATGGGCTATTTACTTCCATGCAAGCTATAAAGGATTTTTTTTCCTATCAATCATTCGGGTTTACACACATTAAACATTATAATGTACAGCACTAACTAAGCTAATGTGTTAACGGTCGTAAAAATGTAATCTAATAAAAGTGTATTTAGACTGTCATCGTAATGGAAAACCAATTATAAAAAACCACCCTCCGTATAACCGTTCGGGGTTGAGACCAATATCCTCGCCATTGGCAGTCCAATCTTTTGAGAGTGATGCCTAAGGCTTAAACCTCTCGACTGCGGGTTCTAAAATTGTTAAAGCTAATGAACGTGTAGGCCTACTATACTACTCTATAAATAAAATTTATTAACTAAGTTATGTGAGGTATTTAAAGTACACTTTCTTAACTGACAGATTATAGCAGCACACGAGAATATCTATGTGCGAGATCGAAAGAGCCTACCAATTTTGCAGGTTTAAGGTATTTTCCCTTATCTTCCGGGGATATTTTACACGCTACAATCAACTTTTAACCACCGGTTTTACTTCTCCTTCGGAGGAAGTTGTGCTATGGATTGTTATCGTTAAAGAAAAATCCGTCCACGCTAGCTGGGCTTTAACCCTAGAATATCAGGTCCCAAGGCGAACGCCTTAACTCAATACCACAGAGATCGATATTTATTAGCTAAATTCACCATAGCTATAACAAGCTTAGTAATAATTTGTGTAATATCACATACAAAATAATATATTTAATTAATTTAAATAAAACTATAATAGAACCACTATGCAAATTAAAATTGCGTCAAGAAGAATGTAATGCGGGCTAAAGGAAATGTAGCCTCATGTAACCCAAATGGGGGTAGAGGCGATATAGGGGTGATACAATTTAATCAATATGAAGATCAGTAAATTAAGTCTGGCTTTCAAACTCCGATCATAGAGTCACTGGCAAACCAGATTAGACGAACCTTCGTTTAGTCCACTCTAATGGGGCGGGGATGAATACGGATGCAGTATAGAAGCAAGCTACTAACATTTGTGTGAAAGGAGATTGGGAAATGATTAAAGGAAATCCACCCTCAGTAGAACCAATCGGAATCTGAACCCCAACTACCTAGTCATCAGCAGACCTATCCAACACGAAAGCGACGCCTTAGTGAATTCGCCCACTGAAGCGGTTTTAAAATAATTGCACTATTATATTATCAGCGTCTAGTCTCACCACCCATTCATACTGTCCACATAGGTATAATCATGAAGTAGGGATAAGGATGGTAGGACTTTGAGAAAATACTCGCTTTGCTCGTTGTGGGATCCGCCCCCAGACCCCGAGTGGGTTTTTTGTGCAAGTTGTTGTAAAATAATGAAATTCCAGAGCTTTTTTTTTTCATAGGTCTTATCGTTTAGCCACAAGTGACCTCCCAAGAAAGGTCTGCACTGACTTTAAAGTTTCTCTGATATTTAGAATATTTTTTTTCAGGAGACAATTTTTTTTTTTTTTTCCTTTTTGGAATTTTCCCATCGGTTACGGGCTAAAAGCTGTAGAGTTAACTAAATTTCAAGTTTATAACTCATCTGGGAGTGGGTAAATATTAATGTCAGTAAGTGAGTCAGCCATGTGGCTTTATAGTAGTATAATACGGGCATTTGCCAGGAGGGAGACTGGAAATAAAACCCTTAACTCCCCCGTCACCGTCGAAGCATTCCAGAAGTACCGTAGTGGACGCCACAGCGTGTGGGTCCTGCGATGCAGATTGAAATACATTTGAATCGTTGAATGAAGAACAGGATATATTTTCAAAATAAAGCATCTAGACAGACCCACTCATATAGAGGTACGTATAATGTACATATTTACATTTGATTCCGACTTTCAGAATCGTGTACAGGAAAATAGATCGCAAGTCAAACAACGAATTCCTTTACCGACATATCAATGTAAAGTAGGCGATATAGTCCGATCAAAAAAAAAATCCGATCTTATGGGAAAGTATATTATTATTATTAGCCCCGCGTCTTACTACCCTTTCGGGTTATACGCACTTACGCTAATGTGTAATGGTAGGGTGATTGTGAGATGAAATGGAGGACCTACAGTTTAACGTGGAATCCGAACCACGGTGGAGACCTGGCATTCCTCACATTCACAAGATGTCTTGTCAGAGGTGAAGGAAGGGTTTGGTAATCAGATAAATCTGTGCCGGGACCGAGGATTGAACCCCGGCCGCCAGCACAGAAGTCTGACACCTTACCCCTAGACCGCCAGGTCACCCCTGGGGAAAGTATAGAAAACATATGTATAAGCTGAGGAATAGTAACTACATCTCGTTCTCTAGAATAAGGTGGAGTATTTTGGGCGGCCTCTTAGGAGTAACCTTAGTGTGTAGAGTTCTTATTTAATTTTTTTAACACAACGTCCTATTACCAATTCGGATTATACGCGTATGTACTTATTGCACTAATAGGTTAGAGACACGAAGATTGAATTTAGAGGAAGTGTACGCGCATCTGGTTGGCGGGAGCCTTTAAAACATTAAAGAAAAAATAATCCTAGGTACACCCGACTGGGATAGAGCCACGATCTTCTTGTAAGCAATCTAGTATATGATTTGTATTATTACCTAGCGTATTAAATAAATTTGAAATATAGTAGTGATATTCTACCTGCTTTAGTGGCTTCACGGTCCAAGGCGTCACTCTTGCAATGTACTTTACTAATGACGGGGAGATCGTAGTTCGATCATGGCCGGGTTAACTGAAGGTGGTTTCTCCCTAAATATTTTCCCAATCTGTCTTTCTCCCCACATATACAGTTACAGTTCCTTTAAATTCAACCTGCCTCATCCCAAACCTACTAGCGTAATTAGTATATAGGCATGTAGCCCGAATGGGTAGTAAGACGTGGGGATAATAAAAAGTAATATTTTAATAACTAAGAAAAGAATTGTTGAAGGAAGATTTTATTTTGATAATTTTTGTTGTAAGGTTAATATAACAATAAATGGTTCGATTTATTTAGATGAAAATACTTGGTTCATGTTCCAGAATGTAGTACGGATTATCATGTTAGATATTCAACAACCGTTGATATAAAGATATGAAGAAAATTAAATTATGTTTGTAATGGAGCAATATTTTTCATATTTTAACAACAAAATTGTTCATAAAAATGCAAAAATACTTGTTCCTTTCTAACGTCCCCTTTCATCCCACATTAAAAGTCATATGTTTTATCATGGTGTGCTATAAAATCGTAGATTTAATATATTAAGTATGGGACAATTTATTTCATTAGACTTCTATAGATAATATTCCAATGATGCATGTTCATTTTAGAAATTAATTTTAAAGTATGCTTTTAATAAAAATAATTATTAAAATTAAATTCACCACGTTAAAAAAAACTATAAACTTCCTAGATTCAAAAATCTTTGGTAATTAGGGGATTTTTACAAGATTTATAATATCCTCACTCAAAAACAAACTATAGCGTAACAATATAAATTTATAACCAGACTCACGCTTCACTCTGCATACCAATTAAAATCATAAAGTAATTAAGAACTTCTACTCTTCTACTTTTAGTTTTACGTTTGATACGAGGTCTTTTATCATGTTACTATAATATTAAAAATAGAGGAATAGTTTTGGAGTGAATCTAATTGTCTGAATGTAAAGAAAGTTTGTGAAAACCAAACGAAAAATAATATGAGGGCAAAAACCCTTAGGTCACGAGGTAAGAATTTTAAAATGTGGCATCTTGTTTTGAGAAACTCATTATTAGTTAATTAAATAATGAAATACTTTCAGTTTAAACCCTCTTCGGTGATCGCATGATCAAAACCCAGGTTAGGCTAACATTTGGGGTTACACGATAACTCATATCTCCCCTATTCTTGCTTTTTTTTTTCTCTCATCGTCTATACATCTTAAATGCATTAAAATAAACCTTTTCTCAAATACTAGTGTCCCCCACCTTTTTAGAACAAAAATTACTAAAATATGTACTTTAATATTAAACTATTTAATTTTCTTATAACATTACCGATTATTAGTGATCAAAACTATTTTAGCTAAACTCTAATTAATGAAAAGTACTCATATTGAAGACTAAAAGATCGACTTTCATTGATATAGATTTCTTACGTGATCGACCGAAAATTAACACGAAATCGACAGGTAGATTGTGATCGACTAGTTGCTGACCCCTGGCTTAAGGTGTAACTCTAAATAGACTGGACTGTTAATGATTGAGAGATCAAGGTTAAAATACTTTCTTTTTTTTTGCGTATCGAGGTTGATTTTTCCTTAATGTTTTTTCAATATCCCTCTATGAAAATTTTGGTACACTTCACGTCTCTCAAACCTTCTCATCCCTAACACATAGCGTAATAATTACATAATATCCGCGCAACCTGATCGGTTAGTAAGACGCTCCACTAAATTATAATAAATTAAAAGTTAAAACTTATAAATATTGTTCAAAAAGTATATAGAAGAAAAATTGTTCAAAAAGTATATAGAAGAAATATTGTTCAAAAAGTGTATAGAAGATATATTGTTCAAAAAGTATATAGAAGAAATATTGTACAAAAAGTATATAGAAAAAATATTGTTCAAAAAGTGTATAGAAGAAATATTGTTCAAAAAGTGTATAGAAAAAATATTGTTCAAAAAGTATATAGAAAAAATATTGTTCAAAAAGTATATAGAAAAAATATTGTTCAAAAAGTATATAGAAAAAATATTGTTCAAAAAGTATATAGAAAAAATATTGTTCAAAAAGTATATAGAATAAATATTGTTCAAAAAGTATATAGAAGAAATATTGTTCAAAAAGTATATAGAATAAATATTGTTCAAAAAGTATATAGAATAAATATTGTTCAAAAAGTATATAGAAGAAATATTGTTCAAAAAGAACATAAGAGCAACAATATTTCTAAGACTTAACTTTTAATTTATATCCACTTCTTACTTTTAACTTTTTTTTAAATGTTCTCCAAAATGTTAAATTATAAGATTTATTAATCAGCTTCGGTGGCCACGTGGTATAACTACTTGCGCATTAAGCTGGACTGCCGATGATCAGGAGATAAAGGTTCTAATCTCGATCGAGTGTACTGAAGGTTTTTTTCCTAGAAATGGTTTCGCACTATCCTTCCATTCAAATGCAACTATACTTGCTAAAAAATATAACCTTTCTCTACCCTAAAAAAAAGTATAACCCGAACGGGAAGTAAGACTGTTTTTAGTTAAAAAAATATTAGTCACGATGATATTTACTTTTACAACTAACTATCTTTAAACATTAATTATTTTTACCTAATCCTTACCTTTTAAACACTTTTTTTTTGCAACACGTCTTACTAACGAGGAAGTGTACTCGCATTTGCCAAGGGGAGAGTGGGAAAAAACTGAAAAACACCCTCAGTATACTTGACGGAAATTCGAACCTCAATCTCCGCGCCATCGGCAATTTAATCTACTGCGAGAGTCATGTTTGACCATGCGGCCTCCGAAGCGGGTTTAAATTCTTATTTCTCATCAATCCCCCAATGATACTTTCTATAACAACTCCTCAAGGTAAACTTGATCTAAGCGTCAACAGTTAATAATTTAAGCTCACCTTAACGCTCGAATAGTTTGATACAGGAGATAGAACAATAAACACTAGACTATATCATCTTTGGAGATTTGAATAGCTATCAAAACGTGCAAAATAAGCAAAGGGAAATTTCATTCAAATTATTCATGTAAGTGAACCTAGGCCTCTTGCCAAACAACGCCACATATTTCTAAAACAATCAGAACAATAATTTAGTCATATGTTTATTGATAATTTGGTGTAATATGTTATGTAAAATTTACTCTGGATCTGAATATGTAAAAATTTTGCGTGAAGTTGTTTTGAGTGATAGACACTAGTTGTAAATTAGTAACTACACTGGCAGAGGAGTTTGTCGAACCATATTTTGTGAAAATTCTAAATATATTTTCCATTTAAAACAAATTGAGTTAAGTGTACCATGTACTGGGCTGTATAATATGTACTATATTTTATAAATATAGTTTAATACTTCAAATGGTTACACTTAATTAAATAAAATATTTTTAAAATTGCTATTTTATTTTTAACTAGACCCTTCCCCCTCCCGCCACCAAATTATTATTTTCAACAGACATATTGAAGAATCATCATAGACTACCATAAAATATGAGTAACTATCAACATTTTTATGAGGAATAAATTAAATTTCCAAAATAAAATAAAGCCCATGTTACTTGCTGATAATGTAGCTTTATATTAGTAAAATATTTTTTTAAATCGGTCCAGTAGTTTGAGTTATCCATTACAAACAAAAAAAAACCAAATCTTTCCTCTTTATAATATTAGTGTATATAGTACAGACTAGTTATAGTTGGGTAGAAAAAACTCCATGCATGAGCCCTTAAACGAGCAATAGCGACCGGGAGGCCACTGTTGGCGAATATATTTTCAACATCTGTGGACCGGGGGTGCACTGTGTTAAGTACAACGATTCCTCTGGCCATTAATATCAGTTTTCTAGACAAGAGCAACTACTTTTTCGGGTGACCTGGTAGCCAAGGAGTAGGGTGTTGGACTTCTGTGCTGGGGGTCCGGGGTTAAATCCTTAGTCCCGGCACAAAATTACCTCATTACCAAACCCTTCCTTCACCTCTGACAAGACATCTTGTGAATGTGGGGAATGCCAGGCCACCACCGTGGTTCGGATCCCACGTTAAACTGTAGGTCTTCCATTTCATCTCACAATCACCCTACCATTACACATTGGCGTAAGTGCGTACAACCCGAACGGGTAGTATGACGCGGTGCTAATAACTACGTTTTCATTTAAGTAGCTCTTTAATTGTCCTCTAGAGGATGAGTAGTTGACCACGTTTCAGACCCACTGCTCTACAGAAAGATCTATTTTAAATTGCCGGGAATCAGACCCGGGACCTCTGGATTTGAAGCCAAGGAACTCGGACCGCTAGACCACAAAAGCGGTTGATGCTGTATCAAACCCTTGGTCGACTGTTTATTATCGTTTACATTTTTCTGGAGTGTTTCAAATGCCTTTTGTACCTTGCCTGTGTTATAGATCACCAAATCTGTTATTTTATTTACTTATTACTATTCTTAAAAATGTAACTAAAACATTTATTTAGACAAATTTGGTATTTTAATGATGCAGATGTAGTCAAACCACCAGTTTTACAAAGATCACCATCATTGTGTTAATATCTGCGTTTAACGTTACAATTTTCTTTAAATACCTGAACAAATATTTTCCCCACATTTTTTGTATAATAGTGCTAGATAAATTAAATCACAGTTGAAAAAACTAAGAATGAAATAAAAGTAAGTTTAAATACTAAATATTTTATAAAACTATTTTCACTTTAAGATTTTTTGTAAAAGTTTGTTTATAAAAAATAAGCTAGGTAAAGAGTTTTAAGACTACAAAATATTATATATGTGTGTGGTGGCCTACCCAAACCAAAGGTTATTTAGATCTTCAACTGTTCCACCATTAGCTGCAAAGCTTTGTTATTACCTGAAGAGATTTTTTTAGAAATGAGAAGTGAAATAATTTGGCGTTGTTTTCCTTACTGAGCCAGTAGGTAATATTGCACACCAGTCTGCAGAGCGCAACGAGATACACCAACTGACCCTACAAGCGACACTATTATTGTTATAATGAGATGTTAAACATGATAGAATACCAATTTTATTTATGTTTTCCTCACAATCTCCAAGTTTAAATATTAGATGTCCAAAATGTTGCTAAATCTACGTGGTCTATAACTTGTTCAATCTATTTGCTTCACAAATAAATAGTATGATGCGCAACACAGACTCTCTCTCCTTTATCTAATAATGCAGACATTTATCTAAGAATCGATTTTTCAAACGAGACCGTAGACAATTGTTGCACAAACATGATGGTAAAACCAAGAATCACATTCCAGCAAATATAATTAATTAAATAATGTACACTTTTACAGAAACAATTGGGAAAAAGCTCTTGATTTCAGTGACCTTTAATTGAAAAATATATTTGGCAATAGTTATGAAATTAATTGTTTAATAAAAACATATTTAAAATAAAATTGTTATTAATCTTTTAATAGTACAACTTCAGGGTGATAAATTATTTCATTTCTAAAGTAGTTGTTGAACTATTACCAAAATCTGAATATTTTTCTTATATAAAGGTACTCTCAAAGTAGTTTGCATGAGAAAATGATAAATGCACCTTTGTAATTCTTAATATTGCCTAGATACTAAGTTTGATAAAAATTGTATCTTAAGTAATGATGCATAAATGTACATGAAAAAGTCAAGTCACATATCTTCCGGAATTAACAGATATGTTATCGTAAAATAAGGTGAGATTGTGCCAGGTTTTGGGGTTTTTCTAATGCGTGAGCCAGAATATTCAATGTATAGAAAATAAATGTATACAACAATATTGCTCGCTGTAAATCTCTTCTCAGGTCTTGAGCAAAAAACTGTATTCACACCAACAAACACCATACAAGTCACCACAAAAATTGCGAAGCACAATAACCTAAACAAAACATTATCAAGCTGAAGATATTACAATAAAGCTCGGTAAATACTCTTGGTTGCCAACCTTCATCATATCTCAATTCAGCGGCACTGTCCTTTATTCACTAGTTCATACCTGAAGCCGGTATGATACGTTGTATTGAAGAAAAATTGTTGGCACAATCTCACCTCACCTGACTCAATCTCAAATTCTACGGTACATCTTAATCATAAACATTGATATGGTATTAGAAGAAATGGCAATGAAACCTCGTCGGTTTGTACTCGGGTAAACCGTAAGGTTCACATGGACGGCGGACAAGAGAAGGAACAATAAATGTTGCATTTGTTTCATGTTTGTGTCCCTGGATGTTATTGCCAACTTTATCTTGTTTTAAAGAGCCATTGTTTTATGTGTGTGTATAAATAGCTTTTCACGATTATCTAAAAATTAGTTGGATTTCTTGGTTTTAAAGTTTTATCACCCATAGAAATTAGATTCTGCGTACGTTCCTGAAATATGTTAATCAACATCTTTATTAAATAATAATGTAATTTTTTAATATAAAACTATCTTATATGCTATCGATATCAATAAGAAGTTTGACTAGTAGATCGAATCAAAGACCTTTAAACACCACCAACATCAATCCTTAAAATTATTCTGTCATCACGAAACAAAAAAAAAGGCATCTCTAGTAAGATAGAACGAGTAGAAACTGTTCGTGTATTTTCAGCTGTATACTGATTACAGCCCGTGATTACAAACCTCCCTCCCAACTCCATCTTATATTACCTCTCCCGCTTTAGCTAAATGATGGATTAGTTCAGCTAGGTGGAAACGGATCTTAATTTAGTTACATGATAGACAAGTACAGTCTGGTAAGCTTTACACGCGCTCATAGCTAGTAATACGGAGCTACATTATAAAACAGGGGGGGTTTAAAGGTTACTTTCAAATTCTAAGCGAAACTTGAAACATGAGAAGTTGAGTAAAAGATTAGTAAAGTGGAAATATTTTTATATTTCTGGTCATGTGGTTTTGTAAGTGGTGTACGTGTAAGTTAGCGTGTGGATATGAACTTCTTAATTGGGCTTAACATGTTGGAATTAAGTATGTGTGAATATTGTTCATATTTTAGGAAACGACTATGTTCATACTAATTTATATAAATTAAAGGTAAACTTTCTATTGCCTAGTTTGTCGTAAGAAAATGTACGAGAGAATTATTCTCTCCCTAAGCTAGAACTAAACAATGCCATACAATGTAAGGCGATACGTATTTCTGAAAAATCACCTGTCCTTTCCTTATTTTCTTGGTAATTGTTTGTTATAAGATTTACTAAGCGTTTCCAGATATTGTTTCTCAATTATTATTATTATTAGCGCCGCGTCTTACTATCCGTTCGGGTTATACGCACTTACGCTAATGTGTAATGGTAGGATGATTGTGAGATGAAATGAAGAACCTACAGTTTAACGTGGGATCCGAACCACGGTGGAGGCCTGGCATTCCTCACATTCACAAGTTGTGATTAATACAAGTCTTGTCAGAGGTGAAGGAAGAGTTTGGTAATCAGATAAATCTGTGCCGAGACCGAGGATTGAACCCCGGACCCCCAGCAAAGAAGTCCGACACCTTACCCCTAGACCACCAGGTCACCCATGTTTCTCAATTAAAGAAATATTTTTACATTTCCTTTTTCATTCTTCGTATTTGGTGTTGCCCTTTTCTTGATAAGTAAACGGAAATATTTTCCATCAATATGTTTATAGACACACACACAATAGTTTGAAATAATATACATGCATCATTGTTACGGAGGAATGTGCTTAACTAAGTTGGCTTACACCGAAATCGCGCGTCCTCAGACTATTTGTCCCCTATAGACCTTACCGACACTCTTTGATTGACTGATATTTTGTTTATGGCTTGTGCTCTCCTATTTATTAGGTATAATAAAGAGAGCCTACAACACTTCTTAATTCAACTCACCTCATACCTAACACATTAGCAGTACAAATAAACTAGGTGTAGTCCTAACGGGTTGTAAGATACGGTACCAAAAAAATGGCATTAATAATATTTTAATAATCTATTAAGTGTTATTTTTTAGGTATTGAGAATAACTATCAAAATTAACAACCACAACTAAAGTATTAATAAGTTTAGACCCACTTCGTTGGCTACATGATATAAAGCGCTATTCTCACAGTAAGATAGAATACCGATGACGAGGTTCAAGTTTCAGTCGGAAGTACGGAGGGTGGATTCTCCAAAATGGCTTTCCACTTTCCCTCCACGTTAGTGCGGACACTTCCTATAAATATATCCTCTAATTAGCGTAGTTAGCACATAAGATAGCAAGACGCGATGCAAAAAAAAAGTAGATATAGTAGCTTTTCTAGCCTTTATAAAAGGCTCTTATTTAGAAAATAGAACGTTACACGACACCTTGTCAAGGGGAAACGTGACGCGCTGGTACTTGTGCGACTTTTACCACTAAAAACCAACCTCACTTCACTCTAAGCTGGTTCCCTGCAGTACTATGAAGAGCTAATCGGGACGAGAGATGTAGCTAATTGGTCTCTGGAGTCTATACTTAGAGCCGAGTGACCCGAGTTCGATTGCCCGAGAGATCCTCCTCGGGATGGAAAAAAGAAGAGAAGATACGATACCATCCCATGGATTACTTTGTAGGGTATATTGAGGTGGACTGGATAGAACAAGAAGATAGGGATAGGATATACTGAGGTGGACTGAATAGAACTAGAAGATAGGGATAGGATATACTGAGGTGGACTGGATAGAACTAGCTCAAGATAGGTTGTAATGAGGTGGACTGGATAGACCTTGCTCAAGATAGGTTGTAATGAGGTGGACTGGATAGACCTTGCTCGAAAACTGGCTCAAGATAGAGATAGGGTGTAATGAGGTAGACTGGCTATCATTACCTCAAGATAGGGATAGGATGTAATGAGGTGGACTGGATAGAACTAGCTCAAGATAGGTTGTAATGAGGTGGACTGGATATAACTGGCTCAAGATAAGGATAGGGTATAATGAGGTTAACTTTCTATCATTACCTCAAGATTGGGATAGGGTGTGATGAGGAGAACTGGTAATAACTACCTCAAGATAGGGACAGGATGTAATAGGTGGACTGGATAAAATTAGCTCAAGATAGGGATAGGTTGTAATGAGGTGGGCTTGAAATAACTAGCTCAAGATAGGGATAGAGTGTATTGAGATGGACTGGATATAACTAGTTCAAGCTAGATATATGTATTAAGGTGGACTAGATATAGCTAATTCAAGATAGGGATATGGTATAACGAAATGGACTGTATGGAACTAGCTCAAAATAGGGATAATTGGCAATCTTTTTTAAACGGAATCAATACACTTTCAAGTTTCTAATGCTTAAAGTAAGAAAGCAAATATGGATCATATCTATTTTAATAGATGTACAAAAGTGAGTTACATTAAGCCTTTCCCTTAAATCCAATTTGTCATTTAGAATGAAAAATATAATATCGAGAGTTAAACAATAAATAAATTGAAGTACGAAAGAAGAAAGAAAAAATCATCACCTCTTGATCTTTTATATAGAAGCTATGTTAGAGTATCTCGTGTGTTGTTTCAGTCACACTCCCGAGGTCAATGTTTGTGTTAAGGGTAGTAGAGCATGCGAGTAGTGGTGGATAGAAAGGTTGGGGGGATGGAGGAGTTTGAATGGTGTTTGTAGGGTCAAGCTCTCGAGTGAAGAACCATGTCCTCTAAAAGTGTCTTGTCCCTCTTGTGTTAGCAAGATCCTCTACTCTCCCATATTTGCTATTACTCCCCCCCTCTCTTTCCCTTATCCATCCAGCCAGATCTACCAACAGAACAAAACGGAGATTGTCATGAATGTCCTAGTCGTAGAATAAATATAGGGGAATTGGTCTAAATAGTAGGTTGATGATAATTGTAGCTCTCCTCTAAGGGTACTGATATTTAAAATCAATTTTGTTCATAATTGACTGGAGTATGGGTAGTAACTTATTTCTACCCTACTCTGTGCTTCACTTTCTCTTTTGAATTCATGTTATCAGAGCTGGGTGTACTCAAGATGGTTGATCCTGAGTGTTTCTTCTCCAAAGAAAATTCTTGCGAGTTTCCCCTAAAATAAACCTTCCTTATTGTCAATATAGTATGTCTAGCTAGACCAGCCGGGAAGTAATAGAGTGTTAACAAATTTTTTTTAATCCCTGTTCAGGTTATACGTATATATGATAATTTCTCTAAGTAATATACCAACATTTGTGTGGAGGGAGAGTGAAAAACCATTTAGGAAAATCCACCCTCAGCAGACCAGACAAAGATTCGAATACCGATCTTCACGTCATCGGTATGGCCAGTCCAACACGAGAGTGACGCATTAGACCATGCGGCCATTGAAGCAGGTACAAAAATTATCAGTATTTGGGTGGTGAGAATGGGAAACCATTTCGAAACTAAGTTTAACTTAGTGGAGTCAAATGGAAATTAAGAATCACACTTTTAACTCTCTGAAAAAAATAAGATCAAATGATATTCATTAATTTGCTTATTTGCCCCCGGATTACCACCCACTACTTCTCCCCCTTCCATGTGTGAGTAATATCAAAATCTAAAGGTAGGAATGTAAGGTGACGCCTCGTTATATGACTTTCCATAGTAAATGACTTTCCTGTTCAGCATAAATAAAATATAGTTTATATATATATATTTACTGTCTACACGTATTGGAATCAACAGTTGTTGAATATTTTTCAATGACATTGTAATTTTAGCTAAGCACTGCGTCTTACTACCCGTTCCGGTTATTCGCTTATGTGTTAATTACGCCAATGGTTTTATGAATTAGGAAGGTTATATTTAGATGAAGTATATCAGTATTTGTGTGGAGGGAGTGTACCGTGGATACAGATTGACCCGGCACCAACAACAGTTTTCTAATCACCCTATTCACCAGAAAGGCCGACGTCTCCTACAATAACAACGATCACGCCACGGAACGACCTTGTTGTACGCACTGCATTAAACTTTGAATGGGAAGTCAGCCACTTACCCATCTCTTCTCCAAAATAAGACAATCCGTTCAAAGCGCGCATGCGCGAGATTGCTATTATAAGTGGATATCAGTGGCTCGGATGTCCGAGGTCACCCCGACCCCCGTGGCTATGTGAGTCTCAACTGCGCTGTGGAAGAGTGGGACCTTGTGATTGGATATTGGTGACGACTCGATGATGTAATTCTTTCCTAACATGTTTCCCCCGCTGAGCAGAATCAAATATAAGGCTATGGCCTGCGATGAATGGCACTCTTTGATGCCGGTTAGGTGTAAGGAACACTTGGGCGCTTTGTAGGCCCCTAGGATTGCCTTAAACGTAAGCTATTGTTATGGATAGATATTAAACATAGGCCATGAACATTGTTTATTTCAGGTTATGGTTCAAATCATGGCGAAGTTTAGGAAAATTATTGTAAAAGAGGGAGATTAATCTTTGACCATGATCTTTCTATATTCAGGTCAGGGTTGGAATCATTGTCATAAGGAGTCAGTCTATCTGGAGTTGTTAAGTGTTTGTTGATTAATTGGGAGATACCAAGTCTTGCAACTGTTAGATGACTTAATTCTTGTTGGTCTGTTTACTATCTCATGGGAAATGTTAGGTATTAGGTTATTTATATTATTAACAGTCAGATGACTTTAATCTTATATGTTATGTCTACAATCGTCGAGACCTATTAAAGGTTAGTTTGGTGGTAATGTTAACTTACAGTTTTGAGAGCATTATACTCACATATTACATGTACCCCTTTAGTTTTTTATTAGGGACGACTTCCCTGTCAATGTCAAATAATGATATCCTGTTGTGTATCTATAATTATGAGGAGTATTACTTTGTTATTCATACCCGAGTATTGATATCTATCAAAGTGGGATATATCAAATTGTACATATTATTCGATGCTGATAATCATCCAAATAAACGAGCCCTTGGGCTGTATTTGTTACCTTCGCTTGTTCTTGTCTGAACCCTGACTACCTCATGGTTATGTCCCTTAGGCTTAGCCATAATATATCTGGTAAGACAAGGGTGTTGTTGGGCTTGCTGAAAATATATAATATAGGTCCCTTGTGATTACCCTTCTTTTATGTTGTAATATAACTCGCTATCTGTGGCGATTGGTTGGACTTACGCGATACGGCTAAGGTACTGTCCCCCCGGATAAGCGGTTGAGTAGAAAAGAAAGCTTGTTTTAGAAAAAACGCCTTCAGTACACCTTACCGAGATTCGAACCTAGATCTCCCGTTCAGTGGCAGAATAATCTACTGCAAGAGTAGCTCGTTAAACTATGCGGATTTTTTTTAAGTAACTTTAAGAGAAGATACAAATTCTACGATACGAATAATCAATATTCAAGCCCCATTGAGATTACTTTTTAGTATAAGATGACAATTAAAACTAAAAGTTTCTACTAAATATATTTTATATGACCAAAAGGGGGTTGTTATAAAAACTGTAATAAAAATTTTAACCAGCGTTTCCTTTCAGCCCAGCCAAAGGCATTGGCCCCATATTTTCAGAATTGATATTTCTTAAATTAACTAAGAGCCCTACCTACTATGGAAAAGAGAAGTTCCCCTAAATTGTAAGGATGTGTTGTATTGAGCATACATCATACCCAGTTACGTATGTAGAGGAAACCTAGACTCTGGTTAAAAGAGAAACAAGGAAAATGGAGGTCATGAGAATGAAGTTTTCTGAGGAGCATGCCAACTGTCATCAGAAGATGTAGGATTAGGAATGAAGATGTTTGATCAAGAGAACATGAGATAGTTGAGGAAGCGAGGATGAGATGGTATTGACACTTAATGAGGATGGAAGGAGAGAGGATTACAAGAAGACCAATGGGTATGAAGTGTGTAAAGTAGAGACCGCAAGGGAGACCAAGGAAGAGATGGAAGGAACAGATAGCAGCAAATGTGCAAGTGGGAGGAAGAGAATGGAGGAGGAAGAATTGTAGAGGCTAGAGGGAGATGAAGGCATTTTACTAAAAGGTTTGGGTCACAATTTGGAAATAGTTCACGCTTATGATAACTTTAATACCTCCGATAACACGATAATATAATAAATCTTATATCCTTCCAGGTTTCCGAAAATCAAATAAAAAAAATCACATGTGCCTAGTCGTTTATAGGGTGCATTAGTCTCGTGGCTGTGGTTTAGTCACTTGTTGGCGTGCCTTAGATTGAGTTTGTAAGTGGAGTATCGTGTTCTGGATCACAAACATTTAAGAGTCAGTCCATAGCGAGTAGAAAGCTAATAGATGCATGTCTTTACTGCCTTACAACAAGGCCCCTTTCTTCCTAACCAAGGCGTGACCACAAACATAAATTTCTTTGATGCAATTTTTTTTAAACATTATTATTGAATGGGATAAAATTGAGATAATAACTTAGTTCATATTTACAACCCTAATATTATACTTAAACTACACCTTTATAAACCAATAACAGTCACAAAAATATATTTATATTATTTATTTGTACATAAATATATGTATTTATGATCCTCATCACCTTATTCAAACTATTGGATCATTATAAAATTGTGCTTAACTTAATTTTTAAATTAAGTGAGTTTCGTCTCAGCTGAACTTGATTTTGAACTCCAAACATAAATGTATTGCATATTTCTACCAGCATATTATGCTTATGACAAAATTATATGTGCGCTACCACACTGATTTGATCAGTAAAGCTGGGATATTTTCCAAAGAAACTGCACTATTTATATACTAAAATATTGGGTTGTTTACTTTATTGAAATACGAAAGGCAATAGTAAATTCATTTAAAATTCGCTTATTTCATCCTATTGCATTACTTTTATAATTTAAGTTGACAAGAAAAACAAATCTATTTTTTTAAATTATGAAATTGCGTTCAAACACACAAAATAAAACATTGTATTTTATAGTTTTAACTTTACACCTAAGTGTTCTGGTTATACAAGATCTAATAACAAATAATTTATTAGTCAAATAACGTATTTATCATATGATAAACAAATATGCAACATTTGTTTGTTTTTTAATTTAAAAAAAATGTTGAGGTTAACAGACAAACTTATGTTCCAGCCATTTCAGTGTTCACGTGTGTTTCAATGAACAAGATAGTAACTTAAAGAGAATAAAGGAAATAAAAACACTTGAAAGTCGGGAAAAATAATAAATGGGGCAAGGAAGTATGAAAAATTCATCCCATTCGGAAAATCATTAAAAAAAAGAGAAATACACAGAAGTATAAAGTTCTGCCGTATCCACTCTTTTCCCTTCGTTTAAGGATACATGCTTTCTTTTTCAATTTCATGTTCTTTCAGTCGGAAGATATAGAAACAGACATTCAAAGATAGAAATACTCCAGATCTGCTCAATGTATGATAAGTTTTGTTTATTTTTTACAAAAAATTATGGGTTAAAGAAGATTTCCAATTAAACAATATTGTACATATGTGTAAGGTAAATTAGTAGACCTTCAGTATTATAGAATTAAAACTCACCGTGTCTTACTATCTGTTTAGGTTGTACGCATAAGACAATCTAATTGGGAAGGGATAAAGAAAGCTATTTAGAGGTCATCTATCCCCATTTGAGTGTAATAGGAGTGGAAAATCGTTTAGGGAAAGCCTACCTTTATAGACCCAACCGAGATTCGAGCCCCGATCTCTCCGTCATCAGTAGACTAGCACGAGTGTGACGCCATAGACAATATTGTCGGTGAAGAAAGTAATTTAGAAATAAATACAATAATAAATTAGTACTATAATTTTCAGGGAAAACTACGTAAGGTGGAAATTTATTACACTACTATTCATGACAAGGGAAAATTAATATCTTTAATCCATACTAAACCCGAAAAAAGTCAATAATAATAGATATTAGGATAGTATTAAACATTACCATATTCTCATAGTAACGGGCAATACATTTTGTAAAAGTATAAAATATCGTTTAAATAACTTGAGAGTTTAGTGTAAATTAAAGTTTTTTTTTATCATTTTAATTAATTTAACTGTATCAGGCTATAAAATGCTAAATTTAAATAGTAGATTATCAACTCGTTACCTATTTCTAAAATCAAGTTGTTAATGAAGTCAATTACATGCCTAAAATTTAGAGGAATCTGGTTTGATTCAAGCAAATATATATACATACACATACACTCTTTGCTCGTTGGGGCTCCGCCCCCAAACCCTCAGTGAATTATCTTTGCAAGTGGATGCAAACTAACTTAATTCCAGAGTAGTTTTTTGATAGGTCTTACCGTTTAGCCACAAGAGACCTCCAAAAAAAGGTCCACACCGACTTTAAGGTTGCTCCACCATTCTGATTTTTTTTCGGGGGTTAAAATTTTTTTTAACTTTTTAGAATTTACCCGTCGGTTACAGGCTAGAAGCTATAATTTTGCCAAATTTCAAGTTTCTAGCTCATCTGGATCTGGGTAAACAATGTCAGTGAGTGAGTCAGCCATGTGGTTTAATAGTAGTGGTATAATTCGTCTAATATTGGAACATTTTTAACATCCATTTCTAGTATCTGTTTAGGTTATACGCTTATGTACTAATTACGCTAAAGGTTTTAAGGATTATTGAGGTTATAGTTGTAAGGAGTGTATCTGCATTTGCGTGGAGGAGAGTTGAAAACCACTTTTGATAAATAGCCGTCAGCACCCCCAACTGAGTTTCGAACCTCGATCTTCTATCATCGTTGTCTAGTCTATTGCGGGAGTATAGCGTTTGACCACGCGAGCCACAGAAGCGGGTACCAATAAAATTAATTGCGTTCAAATATGACGGAGTGTTGTTAATGGTTCCGTCCCGTGTACTATATTAACATTTTCTAAGATATACTAAATTTATATGGATATTTACCATTCAGCCATAAATAAACATCGATATAGCCTTACTGTTCTCCATTTATAGCACACCACAGCCATATATCATTTAAAAGGGCCATTTGTTAAGTCTGAACTACAAAAGTATAATTTTAGCGGTTTAATTTATCGCACAATTAAAAGGAAAATATTTCAAAACATTCTTTTCACTTGTTCCCTTTACCTGTATATATAAACTTAAGTCAAAGTAGATTATTTTTCAATTGAATCTTAAATCAAAATATCAGAAATACTAATATATTTTTTATAAGCAGTTTACATTGTTTTATATTTCAATGGGAAAAAGATGCATATATTGAAAAAATGCTAACAAACGATACATGTAGGTCTAATAATTTATTTTATATTTGATTGTGTATATTTTAAGAAAAACTCCACTTTAATTGTATAAAATATAACTCCATCATTCAAAGAGGGCTGGGAATTTAAACCTAAAAACGTAAAATCTAACTAAAGAAATAAATTTAATAGTAACGTTCCTATGAAATATCAAGGAACATATTAATATTTTACTCATTCAAAGATAAACTCCAAAATAATAATGTATAGCTAGTTTAAATGTTTTCAAATACAAAGTGAGGTTTAGGGATGTTCATTATATAGTAGAGTTAACTCCTAGTATATAAAAAACAAAACAACAGCTATTAAAATAAAATATTTTTAGTAAATTATAATCTTGTGAAAAATAACCAACTTTTTTTAATAAATATTTTCCTTAATTTATTTGTTCAAAAGTGTTAAAAAATACTTTTGACTCAGTTTGGAGAATTTTGATAGCTTAGAATAGCTTTTAACTGGCTTATTATTTTTTTAAATATTCATAGAAGTACAACCATAATACCAACTATTTTCAACACCGCATCTTACTACCCATTCGGGTTTTACGGTTATGTGCTAATTAATCTATTGGGTTTAGGGCGTCAAGGGTTTAGTTTTAGAGGAAATGTATCTGCATTTTCGTGGATAGAAACTGGAAAGCAATTTGGGAAAACCATCAATACACCAGACTGAGATAAAAAAATCTCCCCACTATCGGTGGTCTAGTCTATTGCGAGAGTAGCGCCTTAGACCATGCGCCACGAAAATGGGTAATACAAAAAACAGCAATTAAAACCATCAACCATTTCTATAAAAATCGAGTTAAACCACAAGTTAGGAACAAGTGTTGGGTTGATTTTGATAATAATAAAGCTCAATGATTTTTCAACATTACAACAAGACACGTCACGACACTGTTCAAAGGTTAGATAATCATTTTTCGAAGGGTCGATCACTAATGACAGCGCGTATTGTACGAGGTCGTATTGTATATCACGTCTGATCATGGTAGCAGACGCATGTTATGTTCAAGGTAATCAGCCTGTCAGATAATTCATCTAATAAATCAGAGGATGACTAGACCAATTAGTATGTAAATGGAGAGTATAGAAGCAAAACACAATTCGGTATTTACCGAGAGTTTATTATATTACTGTTTGATGGGATCAGAAGATTATGTTCGGATGATTTAAAGTACTTTCGATGTAAAATTCAAACATTATTTTAACCCAATAAATAAATGTATATCCATCAGAAAAAAATATATACATACAAATTAAATACATACAGCATACTTTAAGTACTTCATCTCCGACTTCAAGGGTTTATCATTTTTAAATTAATTAAAAATATTAAATTATAATAATAATTAAACCATTTTTATGATCATCTATGTATATATTGCAGTATTGAATTTAGTCATTTGTTTTCTGTCTAAATTAATCACCAATAATAAATATTAAGTTCAAATCTATGGATTAATCATTCGAGGATTTTCAACTTGAAACATAAAGAGAAATATTTGAGATAATGATTAAATTAACTATAAAACATGATATTGATGGATTTTATTAATTGATGGAACAAGGTCTGCTAGTCATATAACTAGTATAAGACCAAACTAAGTTTATAAATGCTTAAATAATTCCTTAAATAGTCACTGTCACAAAATTATGTTTTGTTTATTATTTTTTAAATTTATATTTAATTGCATTTGATCTAGAAGCGATTTGGTATACTGACCAAAATAACCAATCTTCCAGTCACTATGTTAATTATAAGCACTCGTGTATGCATGGGTTTATATTAAATAGGAAACTAGTTAATAAATATAGTAACATGAAAGTCCATGCGGTAGAGGCCAAAATAGTAAAAAGTGATTATGCTCGTCAGCGAAAGAGTAACATAACATTATAATCTACTTATACATCTCTCTGTAAATTTCCATACTTTCTTTAGAGTGTGGAAAAATAGCTTTTAACTCACCAGCTGGAAATGTCGCTGAAGTAAAGCCCTAGAATTAAAAAAAACACAAAATATACAATCCGATTTAATTATGAAGAAACTTTTGATAGTTGCATAAAATACTAAAAAAATGTGCATACAATATGATACGTCGAATCATCTTTGCCACTTATTTTTGATCAATAATAATTATAATAATCATGACTATAATACAATACAATAATACAAAAGAAAATACTATAATATTTTCAATCTTGGGCATAAAAAAAATCTTTTTTCAAAGTTGCTTCTTAGCATATAACTTGCAAAACTTTGAAATATCTCTTTGAAATAAATATATGTCTAAGTAAAAATGTGCACATCTATAATAAATAATCTAGAGTCCAAGTTAGTGTATAAAATACACAACTACGTTCTAAAATGATACTAAAAAATACGCGTGATTTGTAAAACAATTGAGGGCAAGGCCGTAGTTAGGGAGGTTTTGGGGGTTCAAACCCCCCCCCCCCCGCCCCCTGAAATTTTATTATATATATATGGCTTTATTTATGGCTCAAACGATATCAAAATTAATGTACAAGTACAAATTAAGGGGTTGTGTTATCATAAAAATCACTTCGAGAGATTCTCGAGGTGTTTAGTATTAAGAATATTTTCTAGACTCCGGTAGTTAGGGGATTATGTTGCCATAAAAAACACTTCAGATAACTTCTACAACAGTTTATCATTTAGGATTTTTTCTAGCCTCCAGAAATTGGGCAAAGTGCTCATCAAATCCCCCCCCATCTTCCTGAAATTATTGACTTGCTACGGCCTTGATTGAGGCGATCCACATAATCTTACACCTACTTATGCTGAAATAAAATGTTCCTAAGAGTTTGAATCTAATCGTTAAATGAAATTATCAAGCGTGGAAATTCTCTGCTTCTCTAGAGAAACTCTTTAACGTGTCACATTAAATTCCACCATCTTGAATGAACAAACTAGTTAATGTTATTCATAAACTTTCTTGCGCTCGGCACCATCTGTCGTCGATTTTAGGAACGTGCTTTGCAGGAAGTTCCGGGCTATGTTTATCAAGCAAGTTGCTATCGCCATTCTTTATGATTATTGATGGAAAGAAAGAAGAATACTTTTTAATAAATATGGAAATGTTTTTATCTTGAAGAGTCGACTAGAAGTTCATATCTTACTGAATAAATATATCTCGACTGATTACTTAAGAAACTTTTTACCTTCTTTTTATTAAAATTCTTTTAAAAGTTAAATTCAATACCTTAAAAGTAGTAAATATTTTATCCAACAATATTTTTAAAGGGTTTCCTTATTTTAAGTAGAAGTATTTCAATTTATTTACTGTTTCTTTTAAATCTAACACAACAAAAATTTTATTCTATTTGTAAAATACTGAGTAACCATTTCCAGTTACTTAACAGGATTATTTTAGGAGACATTATACATAATTTTACCACTATATTATATTTTAACGCAATCAATTATTTAAATTAAGTTAAGAATGTATATATATATATATATATATATATATATATATGTGTATGTGTATATATATTTATTCTCTAGTTATATTAATGTATCTAAAATATGTTTCTATTGGATAATCAAATTAAATAATTTATACAAATACATTTGTCTTGACAATCTTTTATAGGTAGTATGAGTCTTTAAATATATCATATAACCACAGAAAAAAATACCTTAATTGTTTATGAGAACTTCTACCTTCCAAGTGTATTTTCCCAATACAATGTATGTATTTAAGGAATCGTGTATTGTGTTAAGTGTTTATAAAGTCTTGCAACATTAAATTGATAGGTGTGCTTTTTGATTATATTAATATATAATTTTATAAAGCAGAGCAGTCTTAGGCAAAGTCTAATATTCCAGATTAGATTCCATTCAATGACATATTTATTAAATACGAGTATTATGTAATCACGACCATGTGAAATAGTAGAAAGTCTACCCTTTTTATGGATGGGCTATCCAATATTAATTACACTAATTAGTTAAGGGCAGTGGTTGCGGAAGCTTATTAATCAAAGGTGGTTACTAACAAAAAGACACGAGTGTTTAATGGCCTTTTTTCCATCAAGACCTTAGGCCCTTTCACAGAAAATATTAACAATTTGACAGCCCTTGAAGCTTTTTGAAGTAGTACTTTCAAAGTTTGAAAAAAAAAAGTATCAGTCACAGAATAAATATAAGTCATCCCCCGATTATTATTTTTAATTATATGCATTTAGAAATTACTGGAAGGAATATCCTGCCAGATAATTTGTATGATGCGTCTAGAAACTATCGTCGGTTTAATTTTAATCTAAAGGAGAGCCACATGATTTAAAGAAACGGCAAGTTAATTCAAAGTGGGGCTATTACCCTATGCTTCCACGAATCCAAAGCCAGAGGAAAAGAGGGAAATTAAGAGTTTATAGGCATGGTGCAACCTCTTTAGTATAACTAGTGGAGTTCGACCCTCGACTATACCTCGCCATATTTCTCATATTTATAGAACACGTGTAATATAGCGTTAGAGGTGGTGTTTTGTTTTTTGCAAGTCAAAATAGCGAAGCTAGATGTCAGTCGGGGAAGTTCAGCTTCCTCATTAAACACAAACCAAGATAAAACAACGGCTCCAGTGGTTTAATTACTCCAAGTATTTGCTACTTGAAAACTTATTGCATATTTTTGCTTCATTCTTTAGCTTCCACCCTTTTATATTATCAGACTAAGACGCGGATACGGAAAGGGGGGTGGAGCGTTCGAAGGCTAAAAGAGAAAATCTAAAGTACTTAAGCTTTATACGTTTAAGAAACTACCCCAAGAGTTTAGTAATTTGATATATTTCATAAAAGAAGAGATTTTAAGTTTTTGAATATAACGATATCTTCAATTTTCTTAGAGGAAGCAATACATATTCTTGCATTTTTGAAATACGAAGCAATCTGTTAAAAACTTAAACAGCTAAAAAAATAATAAGCTATGAATTAACGCCTGCTCCGTGCTGTAAAACATAATACGTAATGGGGAAAAGTTTAAATCTACATATTTTGATATATATAAATATATAACTAGAGCATTAAAATTTCTACCACGTACTTTCAATATATCTTTTAATGTATAAACACATTACACAGAACTAATGAAATATATTTCTATGAGTTAATCAAAATGTTAGCTTTGATAAATATTTTAACTCACTGGAACTAATGTTAATACCTATTACTTTTTAATGAAACCAACACGTTGATAGAAATCTCATTGGCTTAAGGATAGTGTTAGTAATTATTTTAGATTATTTATTTAATCACCATCCCAATTAAAAATTAATGTGAAAACTACTTTCATTTATTTTATTTATTGTTTTAGCTTACTTTCAAATATACGAGTATATGAAAAATAACTATAATAAAAAGATAAAAAAACTAAGTAATATATAGTTATTTTTTCTCTTTGGTAATCGCTTGGTCTGAGGCATCACACTCGCAAAAAAACTAGATCACCGATGACAGGGAGATCCGGGTTAAAATCTCAGTTGGCTGTACTGCAGGTAGTTTTTACTAAATAATTTTCCACTCTCCCTCCACGCAAATGGGACACACTTTCTCTACATTAAATATTACTCATAACCGCTTTGGTGGACACTTAGTATAACGCGCCACTCTGCGGTAGATTAGACTTCTGGAGAGATCGAGGTTCGAATCTCGGTCAGGTGAATTGAGGGTGGTTTTTTCAAAACGTTTCTATTCTCTCTATGCAAACGCGGGTACAATCTGTCTAAATATAACCTTCCTTATCCCTAAAACCATTAGCGTATTAGTAAATGAAAGTGCTAATAAAATAAAAGTTTGACAGTAATTATCTTAAAAATAATGAGGGTTTGTGACGCCTTTTGTTTAAGTTTCGAAACCCACAGTTACCTTTCAATCTTCAACAAATTTCTAAGAGAAAATTTCAACATATTAATTGTAAATATGAAATATCTCGCTAAATCTGCCACATATTAACAGACAATCCTCAGCAACTAAACAATTTACGCCAACTGGTGATTAATGGCCTCTAACCATAAGTTTAGATAAATTCAGATATCAGCTTAAAATAATTTAGCGAGCTCTGTTTTTCATCTAAACATTTATCTCGTTAATTTTATTAAAATAGCACAGCATTATGTGAAAACAACGAACAGTTTATATTTTATCTTAGACTTTTACTTTGCTCAGCATGTTTTTAGATTCACTTTGTATCTCTGAAGCAGGAAGTTAAAAACGTCTGTAATCTATATGATTGATTATCTTTCTCAAAGACGGTAACATTATATTTTCTTTGGGGTGCAACCAAAATAAAAGAAAACGCATAATAGTGTTACGACAAATCTTATCTTATTTTGTGTGGTAAATTTTTTGTTCACTTGGAATTGATACGCCAACTTCAAAGGGTTCCGCGAAATGTAAGGGATGACATCAAAAGCCCTGGTCAAAGGATTGAGATAGAAACACATATCATAGATCATTGCTTAGTATAAAAGCGATAGTACTAATGTACTAAATCAAATACCAAGTAGTGAGTCAAATGTTTCATTTCATGGTTTCCATAGCTACACGCGACATAAGGGTGGATGCAAAAATGTGCTAGTTTTTTTTAGCACTGCGTCTTACTATCCGTTCGGGTTGTACGCTTATGTGCTAATTACGATTATGCTTTTAAGGATTAGGAAGGTTGTATTAATAAGAAGTACACTCGCATTTGCGTGGAAGCAGAGTGGAATACCATTTAGGGAAAACCACCCTTAGTGCACCCGACCGGGATTAAACTGATCTCAGTTTTCGGTAGTCTAGTCCAACACGAGAGTAGTGCATTAGACCATGAAGACACATAATCGGGCTACAGAATTTTATCGCTAAAAAAAATAATATCAATCAGCCTCGGCTAAGTTTTAAGTCACTAATATTGGGTCCTTAGGCGAGCACTTTTCCCGACACTGTGGTAGACTATTAGTGTGTTATGACAGTTAAAAAAAAAGGATAAGCAATTTAAGTTTATTTAATAAAGGTTTATCGAGTCTACTTGGAGTCTGAACAAATAAAAGCTAGAAAATGATTGTCCTACGCCCCCTAAACCCTTAAAAAAAAGGCTAGAGACAAATAAAAAATATTTTTATGTCATCATTTGCACCGACAAAAGAAATAAATAATATAATGGCTATGTCTACCCTCCCTCCACCATACCTACCCGTCTTACCGCTTAGCTTTATGAGCCACTTCTCTACCTTGTGATAAGCAAATAGAATTGAAGCATTATTTTTATGCATGAGCCAAACCTTTTGCGCACTTTCTTTTGATTGTTCTGGTAAATTTCTCCACTTTCTCGTGGCTTGGCTTATTCTGGCCGGGTGAGCACAGTTAACGAGACGTTGGTGGTTTACATCTTTACCGCCAGTGGCGCCCCTGAACGCTCGGTAACTTCCATTGTTCGGTACAGTCCAGTAAGCAAAGGGGATTATAGATACGGTATTTCATCCGAGATCACAAGGGCTCTGGGTAATACAATAAAATAAAGTTATAGTGTGTGGTAATATTTATTGGTTTATAATGATACGGTAACTATGGATAACTTTATTCCCCTCATATATTTAAAATATCAGTGTATTTCTGGTTACATCGTTACTTATCAATACTAATGATCTGTCATTTGTTCATAGTGTTAAACGAAATAGTTAGAAAATGTAGGGTTTTGGTAGGAAAAACCTTATCCCAAATTATATATATATTTTTTGCCGTCAACAATTGACATTTTACTTTATTATTATAAGTGTACTTTTAAAGGTAATATACTATTTCTAAAACGACAGGTACAGATAGACTTATTTGACATATACATATATGAAAATATATCTAACAACATTTCTGGTTGTAAGATAAGCTTTTATATGAAAACTGGGCTGTAGATATTTGGTAATGTTGCTAATTTAAAATGTTGTACATTATTAAATAATTGATAAAATACTTAGGTTTTACTTAAAGGCTTAAATGCTTTGTACGAAATATTAAAAATTTTACTATAGTATAATCTAAAACTAGCTCTTTTTTCCTCTCGTCCTATCTAATCCTTATCTCTCACCTTTTGTCATCCACTGCTTGCACTAATGATACAAACGATGTGATAATGGTTAAAAACTCAAGCTTCGCCCGTCAAATTCTCAAAAATAATCATTAGATCGATTATGGATATAATTTAGCTGTCCTATCAAATACTATCTTCCTGTTATGGCATACCAGAGCTGAAATCACTTTGATTGAGATTCGTATTAGAATATTTGAACAATCCAGAGAATGTTAGCTCCTGTTGGTCCTTCGAGTAATATCGTGACAAAGGTGGCTCTTGGAATGTTTCCAAGAGGAGTAAAGGCTCCAAGATAATATTATACCTTTCCGTTTGGAGATAACGGATTAACAGTATGTAGTATTTTCTTTAATTAATCATTATTTTAAAAGTGTGTTTTTTGACTATTAATACAGTTACGATAAACTTGTCCTAATTATTGACACACTATATGAAATACAACGGGTCATCTGTGGTCAAGTGATCAGAGCTCCAGTCTACAGATCCAGATATCCCTGATTCGATCCCCGGCTCCTCCAGATTTTCTGTGAAGCAATGTGTCTGGAACGGGGTCAGCTCAGCCTCTTGAGGACAAATTATAAGACAATTGAATAAAAAATAGTAGGTCACCTGGTCTATAAAACTGAGCTAAACGTTTGGAGAGTTCATTGTGGTTAACTATGTACATCATATATCTGAAGAAGTTGAAACTTGATATGTCAATCTATGACGGCCGCTCAGTCAGGCATACACCATTAGAGTATTTTTTATGAGATACAACTCGGAAATATTATCAATTATCAGGAAATACTTTAGAGCTTAGCTAACAAAAATAGGAACTAAACTCTAAAGAAATAGTTATAAAACAAAAAGTCATACACTTTAAATATGAGATAACATAAATTCAATGTGTAAGATGTTTGTTTCCCATCTTCTGCCTTTAAATAAAACTGATAACAAAACTGTGTGTAGTCTTTCTCTAAGGCAAGGCGTGTAAACAAAGTTTTAGTTGAGAAACCTGGAGATACAACACATATTGTTAGGCTAAGCCGACGATAAAAAGATGTGAAAACTGATGGAAGTGTCTTATGATGGGGTTAAATGCCGAGCTTATGTGTTTGCAGACAAACTTTCGAGTTGATATAGTTAAAATTAAGTTCCCAGCAAAACCATTTTAAATAAAAGTCGATTTCTCACCCCTTCCCTGTTTAAAGTATAATTGGACTCTAGAACGACATTAACATAATTAATCAAGATTTTACAAACATTCTAAGGGTACTTCCAAATTATATCTAAAGTATTAGTTATGTATTTTCCAAACTATGGTAAATAATATTTATTAAGATCTAGTAGTAAAATTAGATTGATCATGTGGTTTATAGAAAACTTACAAAAATATAATCCTAGCTATACGTGTGTGCTCGTGATATAACTGATAGTTAATAATTTTCAGTTAAACCTAAGTGCTTGAAGTCATTTCTTTTGCTGAGGTGTCATCTTTTACATTTAGTCAATAGCTAAACGAAGTTTTTGTAAAGTGTTTGTGAAAATCCATATTAAGGCTTAGGCTAAACTTGAAGTTCGATTTATATTATTATTATTATTATTATTATTATTATTAGCACCGCGTCTTACTACCCGTTCGGTTTATACGCACTTACGCTAATGTGTAATGGTAGGGTGATTGTGAGATGAAATGGAGGACCTACAGTTTAACGTGGAATCCGAACCACGGTGGAGGCCTGGCATTCCNCCGAACCGCGGTGGAGGCCTGGCATTCCCCACATTCACAAGATGTCTTGTCAGAGGTGAAGGAAGGGTTTGGTAATCATATACATTCATGCCGGGACCGGGGATTGAATCCCGGCCGCCAGCATAAAGGTCTGACACCTTACCCCTAGACCGCCAGGTCACCTTCGATTTATATTTACTTTGAATATATTATCAAGCAATGTAGATAGACTTCTCTTGACAGTTAGCATTTTTTTTTAATATGGACTTAAAATACAAACATAAATTTAAGTACTCTTACCCCAGTTTATACTTTCGATACTTTAATATAGAAATATATCAAAGTTTAAATAAAGAAATAAGGATATAGCAGGAAGATTGATTGACATAATAAAACCTAGTCAATCGTACGACCAAAAAGCATCACAATAAATTACACTAACCGTATTGTCAAAGCTGGCAGTCTGCCATTATTGGTATTTTTTATATCGACCTAAAAACTTAAATTTAAGAAAAAAATATTGGCTTCAAGAAATTGCTAAACTATAATGTGGAAAATACTTTATAACAATCTCATGGAATTTAAAACAAAATTATTTACAGGAAAAGTATGGATACATATAGAACTAGGAAGTTAATTGCGTCAAGCTACTAGTCTCATATGCACAGTTACTTGCTTAACATTAGAGGTAAGGCAGGTAGCGGTATGGTAGTGAAAAAAGTAATAAATTGTGTTTCAATAATAATGATACCCTTTCGATACTAGTTTTTTTTCGGTGCTTTTACTGAAATGAGTAGGCCTACTTGCTCACTGGTACCGAAAATTTACCGTTTGGTGGCTGAATGTATTTTACAAAGCAGGAAATCCTAAATTTTTTTTAAAGTGGATTTTTGGGGAAATAATGAATATCCTATTTCTCAGCGTTTATACTGTGGGAGATTTAAATCTATAAGGTTTTTTTTGTGACTCTTGTTCATAGCTTTACCAAAATGTAACCAAGCAGGTTACAAAAAAAGGAAAAATTATGTTTCTAACAAAACCTGGTTTTGTAAAATATTTAATAATATACTTCGTTCATTACTATCATAATCATACTTTCCAACATAATTATAACATACTATGGTTACATCATAATTTTCAGTGTTTTAATAAATTTGGAAAATGTCCACTCTAGTATAAAAGTTGTACTTTTTATTTCTAGATTTAACAAACATGTTTTCCTTGAGTAAAAGTTCAATACATATCCCTATTCTTACTTATACATTTCTGTCGATAATTTTAATGAGTTCAGTAGCGATAATTTTCTTTCGCTATCACATCATTAAGTTGCGTAGCAAGCTTTCAAGCACACCTGTCATCCCCCAAAGTTCAAATGTCTCAGTAAAACTACCTGTTCTCTTAATTGCTTCGTTAGAACAGGCTATGTGTGGTCATTTTTAGTCGGTTTATGCTAAATTTAGTGTTAACATGTTAAAAATGATTTTGTTGGTGTTGAACTTTTAGCTTCAACATTTTATCTTGTCATATCCAAATTTTGGAGGAACGCGAGATAAGATAAGTTTTTTTAAGTTTCCAGATTTTTTTTTGTCAAAATAAAAAACAATCTTGAGTAGGCTTAGAAGCTTAGAGATTAATTTTTTGCGCATAGTGATATCAACAGTTCTTGAATATCTGTCAAGGGTATCATAGAATTTAAAAGACTTCTCATCTAATTACGTTTTTCTCATGGCATTCAAAAACTGTTGATATTACCATATGAATAAAATAAACAATGTTTCTACCGAAGTAATATTTTATTTATTTTGACACAAAAAGCTCTTGCCACTAAAAAAATGCAAAAAAAATTACCTTTTCTCATGTTCCCAACACTTCCACCTTAGATACTTACAAATTGCATGTTCTATTTTATCGTGTTAAAAACTACAAAGTACCTTACCTGTTTACTTGACTTAGCTTTACACCTAGCTTTTATTTAAGCATGTACTAAGAGATCTAGTAACTAAAGTCTTCACCAAGTTATTCTAAGTTTTCCTTTTGGAAACCAGAGCGCAGCACATGCGTCTTCGGTTTTACAGTGCTTTCTAGCGTCATAATATTGAACTCTGTGCCGGTTTTAGTGAAACAACGGCGTATAGCAATACCAGAAAGAAAGAAAAGATCATTAAGCTAATTGTTTGTAATTATATTATTACATGGTTAAATAAAACATCAAATTTTAATATGAAAATTACATATAGTTTATATTTGTTTGTTTTTTCAATTATTTTCACCGAATGAAAAGAAATATCTTTTCAAACAGGTTTTTTGGCAACATTTTTCGAATCCTACATGAGATATTAAACTAGTTTTAGGTGCTATTAAAATGATTGATTCTGGCAATAAATATTAAATCTAACTACATAATAAACACAAACATTTTACCATTCCTAAAATGCTATTTTTAATTACTAGTTTTGTGTATGTGTTGATATATTAATCTCATATTTAGCAGAGTATAAGGAAATTGTGTTTTATATGTCTAAGAGCCTACCTAATAGTTTTTATCTGAAATTATCTAGTTTAGATTCAAATATTTATCTTAATTAAAGTAATATATTCTGTTAATAAATATGAAGTCAACTAACACCCTCTCAATTTTAATATGTGGCCGGCTAAGTGAAGACGCCTGTTTACTTAGAATTTATAGTTTTATGATAGTCCTATTAACCGCAATTGTGTAGATACAACTTTATACTTTTATAATAGTACTTTTAAAATGAATTTTACTAAGATAATCAAGTGACAGATATCCCTCAACGACACTAAACAAATACAATAAACATTTTATAAAACCATCACATGAGAAACTTTTAAGAGGCGAATAATTGTGTTTTTAATCGCTACATCGAAGATAAAACTATCTACTATAAAACTAAGCATTTTATAAGTTTAGTAACCTATCTCTGTCCACTCTACTGCGTATATGATAGTTACTCTAATGAGGTAGGGAATAGGAAAGAAGAGTTTTAAGACGTAATCCATCCATATTCACATGGAAGGAGAGTGGGAAATCAATTAGGAAAAAATACACCCTCAATAGACTATAACGGGATTAGAACCACAGTATTAACATCTTCAGCAGGTCTATCTAACATGATAATGACGCCTTAGACAGTTTTATCACTGAAGAGGGTGGCAAAAATACTAAATATTGACGTTGGTCCTACTCTGAGCGAGAATAATAAGGCGTTCATATATAAATATATGAAGGTTCACATTTTTTCACCGCTATATTACATACTAGACCCTTCCCCCTCCCCCCGCATTATTAATTTCAACACACATATTGAAGAATCATCATAGACTCTACCATAAAATATGAGTGACTATCGACATTTTTATGAGGAATAAATGAAATTTTAAAAAAATATATATATATATAGCCTATGTTACTCGCTGATAATGTAGCTTTATATTGGTGAAAGAATTTTTAAAATCGGTCCAGTAGTTTTTGAGTTTATCCATTACAAACAAAAAAACAAAACTTTCATCCTTATAGTATTAGTGTAGATTATTCCTTTTTTTTAAATGTATCTTCTCTCTCTCAACAGAAAGAATGGCACTGCCTTTAGCCACCCCCTTCTCACCCACCTTACTTCAGCTTTAAGATCACACCCAATAAAAGATGGAGACAGTATTATATTTGTGGTTGGATAGCAAGATCAAATAATATCTTATTCCCTTAATATTCTTCAAACTTCGCCAAGTTAGGTATTTTAATAGTATGTGTGAATTCATTTGAATAATTAATAGTTACTGTAACGAGAAAAACAGTTCCAAATATCTAATGTATATGGAAGATTAACTAAGTAATTTACTAACAAGATAGAATATGCAACCTTCCTTTGTATAAGTTATACTAGAAGAAGTCCCCGTCATTGCTCGGGGTAACCGTGCAATTATTGCGTGACAAACCCCTGACAAAGTTTTGAAAATGCTTCAAGCAAACAAAAAGAAACTCAATTTATAACCTAGAGTAAGATTATAGGTAAACTTGTAATCAAAATTGTAACAATCTGACTTCGAGATTAACCAGTTCATACAGAGGGACTATTAATTTAAAATTTAAGACCCCTGCACACAGTAGATATCGGACAACGCTCGTGAAAGACAAACATACTATTTTATTGATATATATGTATGTTTAATTATTCTTTTTTTTATCGCTGCGTATTACTACTTGTTTCGGTTATACGCATATATGGTAACTTAAATATTCTAATGAGGTAGGAGTGAGGAAGGAAACAACTTAGAAATGATCGTGCGCAGGGTGAGGCTGCTGTGGATGCCTGTTGGAAGACAAGGTGGCGGAATTAAAACCATCCCCCTTCCCCCTTTTGTATCTGCTTTTTTTTGTTAACAGTTACAATAATTTAAAAACATACCAAACCCTTCCTTCACCTCTGACAAGACATCTTGTGAATGTGAGGAATGCCAGGCCTCCACCGTGGTTCGGATTCCACGTTAAACTGTAGGTCCTCCACTTCATCTCACAATCACACTACCATTACATATTAGCGTAAGTGCGTATAACCCGAACGGGTAGTAAGACGCGGTGCTAATAATAATAATAATAATTTAAAAACAAAAAAGAATCAATTTTTCATTTTATAAAATCATTCTTAAGGAACACATACATTACACTATAAATTACAATGTGAATGCCCGGCTGAGGGGTGCCTTTTTTTTATAACTCGTCAATAATATATATGTCTCTATTTAAAGTCAACCTTTGTTCGATGAATGGGGACCACCAGGTGTTGTAGCAGAATCTCAAGCTTACATTAATCAATATCTTTGAAAAATATATAAAAAAATTGTTTAGGTATTTCGATCTCTTAACCATACAACTTTTCCTCTTATGTTTGTGGCTAGATTGGGGTGCCATGGCACACACGCTTATGATTTTAGAGGTGGTATAACCGAATTTGCGTGGGAATGTAGTGCTAAACCATAAGAAAAAGCCACACTGTAGTACTAACCGGGATTCGAAACCAAATATTCCAGTTTTAAGTATGAGAGTTTGACCAGATTGTGACGTCTAAGACCATTTGGCCACTGAGGCGGGTCCTTATTATATTATTATTATTATTATTATAACATACTTATACAATAATTATATGAACGTAAATAAGATTTTTTAAAGATAATAAAAAAGCCTGGCAAGCACATATTATCAAACACCTGCAAGCACGTGGTGCTAGCTAACCTGCATCAGTGAGTTAAATAGGACAAAAAGTAAAGGTACGCGAAATGCCACACCCGGTTCCAACAGTTGGTTATTACACTGTCTCTGAGCATTTATGTCACCATTTACACTCTCCCACCATGTAAATGCGTTTACACTTAATCTAACTATAGCTTTCCTATTCACTAAAACCATTACCGCATTAATAGTACATAAGCGTATATATTTAGCACCGCGTCCTACTACCCGTTCGTGTTATAAGCTTTTAAGTACTAATTACGCTAATGGATTATGAATTGGGAAGGTTGAATTAGAGGAAGTGAACCAGAATTTGCGGGGAGGGAGAGTGGAAAACCATTTAGGAAAAACCACTCCCAGTTCACCCGACCGAGATTCGAACCTCGCTCTCCCCGTCCTCAGCAGTCGAGCTCGACACGACTAGCGCGTTGGCCAACCATGCCACCGTGGCGGGCCATAAGCGTATAATCCGTATGGGTAGTTAGACGCGTTGCTGAAAACAAATTTCTCCGCCAAGTAGGTATCACACTGGATATGAATTTATTATATTAAATTGTTACATTTACACCTCACTACCTCTCCTAAAGTGTGGTTTCATTTTTTTACATGAACACCTTTTAACTCCCCACACGTCTAAAAATCTCTTTTCACCTTTTGAGTCATCGTGAAATTGGGCCAGACTTTTCCATGGTCACATAAACATCAACTTATTACATCGAACGTTATGATGTATGATAGTGAAATAAACGTAACCCTTACATGAACATTATTATTATTTAGCACCGCGTGTTACTAACCATTCGGGTTGTACGCTTTAAGTACTAATTACGCTAATGGATTAGGAATTGGAAAGAATTATTATTATTATTATTAATATTATTAGCACCGCGTCTTACTACCCGTTCGGGTTATACGCACTTACGCTAATGAGTAATGGTAGGGTGATTGTGAGATGAAATGAAGGACCTACAGTTTAACGTGGAATCCGAACCACGGTGGAGGCCTGGCATTCCCCACATTCACAAGATGTCTTGTCAGAGGTGAAGGTAGGGTTTGGTAATCAGATAAATCTGTGCCGGGACCTGGGATTGAACCCCGGCCGCCAGCACAGAAGTTTAACACCTTACGCCTAGACCGCCAGGTCACCAATTGGAAAGAAGTGAACCCGCATTTGCGTGGAGGGAGAGTGGAAAACCATTTAGGAAAACCCCCACCTCCAATTCATCCGACCGAGATTCGAACCTCGATCTCCGTCCTCAGCAGTCGAGCTCAACACGACTAGCGCGCTAGTCAAATACGCCACCGAGGCGGGTCTTACATGAACAACGTTCGTAAAATTCAATATTCACACAACGATGTTGATGGACAATAAGGTAAAAAAAAAAAATCCACAGACGTTGTAGCATACATGCATGTGATAGTACTGACCTCGAATTATAAATTAAGTAATTTAGTAAAATGAGTATTGAACTAGTATTTTTAATCAACACGTCATACTACCCGTTCGTGCTGTACGTACGCCTATTTACAAATTATTACTCTACTGTTTGAGGGAAGAGGAATTATTTTTAGCAGCGTGCCTTACTACCCGTTCGGTTTATACGCTTAAGTAATAATTACTCATTGGTTAGGAATGGGGAAGGTTAAATATAGAGAAGTGAACTCGCATTTGTGTGGATGGAGAGTGGAAAACCATTTAGGAATAGCACCCCAGTTTACCCGGTCTCTCCTTACTCGACAGTCTAGTTCAACACGAAACCAAAGCGCTGGCTAACGAGCTGGGTAAATGGGCAACAGATTGTGCTGGTTATTTTATATAAATCAACATGATGATCGTTTTAATATATATTAAATTTTTCACCCTTGGTTTGCAAGGATTAGAATAGGCCATCATCGGTATAAATAAGTTTAAAATGTAAATAGCACTTCGTTCAAACACGCCATGTCATGAAGAATTAAGTCACTCAAATATCATTTAAATTAATAATACTTGGCCATTACTAGAAAATAAAGTCATTCAGGTTTACAACTAATAAATTAATATTTAAAAAGGTTGAATATGTTATCAAAAATTAATTTATATATATATATATATGAAGAACATCACTTTATATATATATCTATATATATATAATAGTGATGTTCTTTATAAATAACCATGAGTTTTATTTGACTACCTATATTATTCCAACCATATTTTGGTTTCTGACTGGCTCGACGCAAGCCAACACAACTACATAAAACGCAAGATATGGAACAATGTTCATCTGATTCCCATAAACGATTCCGACAATTATTCGAACATGCGACTGCGCTTGCGTGTTCTATTTGACACATACAATATTAAGAGGGCGATTCAGATAAGCAGGTGCGACTGGTTCTAGACTGTGTTTTACTCACAACAAGGATACAATATTTTGTCGACCCATTCGAGACAATGGACAGTATTTTTTTTTAAAAGGAGTTGTAGGTCTTTTATAGCAAACATAAAATAAACCCTACAGTCATATTCTGAAAATTGAAAAATGACACCTGGACACGGGAATCGAACCCGGGACCTTCGGCTTAGTACGCCACTGCTCTTACCACTGAGCTATCCAGGATTCGTCCCGTGCCCATGGTCATTCTTCACTCATAGTTTAAGGCAGAGTCTGAGATAGACGTGGAAGTCGTCAGCTTATAAACATGTGATTATCTAAGATCACAGCCATCAGACAACGCAGCCATCAGCGACTCGGTAGTTGGCGATTTTGCGGCCAATTGACAATTATATATATAATTGTACAGGATTGCATATATTAATGAAACAAATAGCCGAAACTATTGTTAATGCATTTTAGTGAGGA
>CABEEJ010001176.1:164377-176000 GCA_901482245.1 Timema douglasi
TCCTCACTAAAATGCATTAACAATAGTTTCGGCTATTTGTTTCATTAATATATGCAATCCTGTACAATTATATATATAATTGTCAATTGGCCGCAAAATCGCCAACTACCGAGTCGCTGATGGCTGCGTTGTCTGATGGCTGTGATCTTAGATAATCACATGTTTATAAGCTGACGACTTCCACGTCTATCTCAGACTCTGCCTTAAACTATGAGTGAAGAATGACCATGGGCACGGGACGAATCCTGGATAGCTCAGTGGTAAGAGCAGTGGCGTACTAAGCCGAAGGTCCCGGGTTCGATTCCCGTGTCCAGGTGTCATTTTTCAATTTTCAGAATATGATATCTAAAAGGTGAATGCCTCACTAAAATGCATTAACAATAGTTTCGGCTATTTGTTTCATTAAACCCTACAGTATATTGTTGAAAACTAATTATTAACCTAATTGAATACCTATATTTTGATCTTTTAACTTGAAGCTAAATTGCATTAACATTTCTAATCCCTTATTCTTTATAAACATAAATAGGGATAGGCTATTTCACTCATAGCTAAAAATCGTGTCTTAGTGTGCATTCACATTTGTATAAGGTCTAGTATTTATTTCTAACTTCCCCACTTATAAAATAGTAACTGTAAATAAAGAGCCCTTGTTTTTAGTTTTATCGTAATTATCTCCAAGAAACTTTCAATAAATAATAAAGTTTAAATATTATCTCTACAAGATTTATACTTCCCTCATCCGGACCAAAGCTAATAATAATGTTGAAGATATTGCACTCACATGTATATCCGTACTTGAAGGGTTTGGGATTGCCCTTTTTGGTTGGCACCTCCTGTCGCTGTAGTATTGAGAGTCCACTTTATTCTTGAAGAAAAGACACTTCGTAAAGTTTACTGTAAGTATTTAACAAACATTATTACTGAAGCCGTATTAAACTGCTCCAATTCCCGAAAACTTCTCGTGTGAGATAATACGATCGTTCAAATATATATTCTTACTTCAATTCTTGATTAAGAATTACGGCAAAATTACAAGCAAAGTCTCGTATTACTGAAAGTTTCCGATTAAACCGAACGAACTATTTCACATAAATTGTGTTTTTTGTCGGCGAATATATCCATCCTGACCAAATGGACGAAAGTCACGCCTACAACTGACTTACCTCAAGGAAAGTTTGAATCTCCACCAAGGCACGTGATCTATCTAACAGCCCCGCACCTGGTGGGAACCCTCGTAACTAAATAGCTCAACATAGCATAATTATGGGGATGCCATTTAACGCACTGTTAAGCCGGTATTACACTATCACATTTATGTCAAGTTTATTTGATCAAAGAAAATGTAATGTAACTTTGACGATTCCTCAAAGATCTTTGATCACAGAAATATTTTACAAACCTTTTATCACATATTTTCTTTATTAGGTGTGTATTTTTCTTATATAATAATTATTATTATTATTAGCACCGCGTCTTACTACCCGTTCGGGTTATACGCACTTACGCTAATGTGTAATGGTAGGGTGATTGTGAGATGAAATGGAGGACCTACAGTTTAACGTGGTATCCGAACCACGGTGGAGGCCTGGCATTCCCCACATTCACAAGATGTCTTGTCAGAGGTGAAGGAGGGGTTTGGTAATCAGATAAATCTGTGCCGGGACCGAGGATTGAACCCCAGCCACCAGCATAGAAGTCTGACACCTTACCCTTAGACCACCGGGTCACCAGCTATTTTTTCTTTTAATTAATGTAGTGACTTTTGCTACCAAATATTTAAAAGTTTCACAGTCCATGCGTAAATATTTTTGATAAAATTCCGGATCTTCAGTTTGAAGCTCCCTTAGAAGGCAATTGTTAATCCTTCTTGAATTTCGTCTCTTAACACAAGGTAGAATCCACAATCGTTTAACAGGTTTTATTCTCTTTCTAAACAACAATTAGATTATCACAATAGCACTCACAGTCTCTGTACTTGTAATTAAATCATTGTAGTCCATTTTTTTAATAACATATATTGTAGCGACTGTGAAAGCAATGTGATGTAGTGTAATAAGTAATAACACATCTTTGAACAAAGACGGCGTTAAATCTTTTATTGTATATTTGATCAAAGAAATATATTACATATATATACACATATATTACATATATTGATCAAAGAAAAATGTGATAGTGTAATACCGGCCTTATAGTAGGAAATAACTATCGGGAAAAACCTGATGATCACATGTCTTTACTGACGCATGAATACGTTCAATTAGATCTATTAACGTTTTCTATCTGGCAAATAATATGTTTATTCTCAATGTTAGAAAATCCTGTTCACATTACCTTGTTTTATATCTGGGCTTTATGCATAGTGTAATATTATCTCAGATAGTAGCATTCAAGACTCCTAACTATATCGGTTCGATTCCCACCTGTCTCGTAATCTTTTTCATGAATTGTAGTTTTGCCCTTTCGCAACTATAAATTAACTCCCGGGTTGGGAGATTTACCACGTCTTACTACCCTTAATAATTTAAACTACCTTCTAGATAATTAAATTTGGTAGATATAAAAAACGTTGCAATAATAATTTAAATATATATTTTAAATAAATTTGAGTTTTCCCTCTATGATTGGCTACTGTACATCAAGTAGTCAATGTAATATTTTGTAATTAATTTAATAATAAATTTTAAATTATTAGGTAAGATTGGTAAAATAGACCTGAAAGAATTATATTGCATGTATAATTTTACCATACCAATATTTTCTTACATCTTCACAATTGTTATATTCATCATTTTTACTTTCTTTTGTCAAGAAAAAACTCGTGTGGGCAGAGTCAGTAGGGAATGGGTGCTAAAGGAGTGTGGTTTTAAGAGGAATCCAATAAACCAATGTGAAAGAAACGTCTTATATTGGCTTGGACATGTTGAGTAGATGAGTGTGGATTGAGTGACGAAGCAAATATATGAAGGTAGTGTGTGTGGCTCAAAAGGAACTGGTAGGCTATGTAGACATGGCTAAATGTTGTAGACGAATGTGTGAAAATAATAATAAAATATAATGTATGACTCCGTGTATTTATGTTGAAACAAAAGAAGTATGAGAGGATAGGGAAGTAAAGCGAAAGTGAGGGTGGAAAAAGTAGGCAGCTGTTTTGAGCTACATAATATACAGTTTCTTGCCTGCCCCATAAGGGAACGGCGTGATTATTTATGTATGTATATGTATGTATGTATGTATGTATGTATGTATGCATGTGTGTATGCATGTGAGCAATGAGCATGTATGAATGTATGAGCATGCCTATATGAATAATTGTGAATGTGGTTGTGCATATGCACGTATGTTTGCGCGTTTGAGTGTATGCACTTACATATGTATGTATAATTATATGCATGTATGTGTGTATATTTATATGTGTATGTATGTAATAATATTAAGAGAAAGTATTGTAATCGTCAACCATTTTATCCTCGAGATTATATAGAATCTTGGTGACCTGGCGGTCCAGGGGTAAGGTGTCAGACTTCTATGCTGGCGGCCGGGGTTCAATCTTCGGTCCCTGCACAGATTTATCTGATTACCAAACACTTCCTTCACCTCTGACAAGAAATCTTGTGAATGTGGGGAATGCCAGGCCTCCACTGTGGTTCGGATTCCACGTTAAACTGTAGGTCCTCCATTTCATCTCACAATCACCCTATCAATACACATTAGCGTAAGTGCGTATAACCCGAACGGGTAGTAAGACGCGGTGCTAATAATAATAATAATAATAATATATATTGAATCTTTAAGTTTTGCCCAAAAAATGTATTTTACAACTTTGTGTTTCCCAATGTCAATTTATCAGTCCCTGGCTATGGTTCGAAAATTGCGATGGATTTTGTTCAAACTTGATACTTATATTGAATATAGCTATACCATAGATAATATATATATTTTTTTTTTGACCTAATTTTTCAAAGTTATAGTTCTTTACTAATGAGAATTCGTTTTTTAAATGCAAATTTTTAGAAAATTAATAAAACGATTTTGTTTAATGTAGATATATAAAGTGGTTGACATTACAATTAACAGTGTATACTTGGGTTTTGTGTAAAGATTTGTTAAATGATAGTTTATTAAAGAATGAGTTTTAAAAATTATTTTGGTATGGGGTCTAATACCTTTGTTTCAAATGTATTTCTGTGAAGTGTTTAATAAGTTTAATTTTTATTTAGATGGGGGTGGGGGGGGATTAGTTCAAGAGTAGTTAACAGATTAATGTGTTATTTTTTTCAATTTGAATATTTTAAAAATGGCTCTAGAAATTTGTTTAAAATATGTATCAATTATGTATAGTTTTTAAATTATAAATAGTTATATATATAGACTATATATTTTAAAAAAAATTATAAGTTTAACTGATAAATGATTGTTGTAAAATTTGATATTTTATAAATGGCTTAAGAAATTTTGTTAAAAATTGGTACTAAAGGACTATTTTATATCATTTACCTTTATTTATCAAAAAAATAATTAAATGTTGTGGTATTTCACTATCAAAAAGTTTGAAACTTCTTGAAATTAACCTTGAATATTAAGTTTATATTTAGGATATCAGAGAATAGCTTTTCATGATAAATAATAGTTGATTTTTATTTTTACAAATTAATAATTTTATTTTTGTTTACTTATTTTAGAAAATTCTAGATATTGCTATAGTAATATTTTGCTCTAATATTTAAACAATTTGGTTTAAGATTTATATATATAAAGTATCTCTTGTGATTAATAAGATGTTGTGTTTGTTTTAAGGATGAAAACTTACTGAAAATCTATTTTTTTCATTTTCTTGTAAGCACATTTGAAACAGTTTGTGTGAATGTGTTGTACAATTTATTTATAAGATGTTAATTTGTGCCATAATCCATTGAAATAAAACACTCTTTAGATTATTTAATATGTTCTCTAAATATTAATGATATCTTAAGTTCTATTTATAACCAAGAATATGAATAAAAGGCAGAATAAAAATAAACCTACATGAGTGATTATTTTTTACATAGTTTCATTTATTTTTTCCTTTTGTTTTACATTTGATGAAAAAGAAATACATTCAAAATAACTTATAGATATTTATCACAAGACATACCATAAACTGGTACAGGGTTTTTTTCTACACTTTTTTTAAAAACTTCTATTTACACAATAAATTCCACACACATTCTGACACAAATGAGCACACACACACACACACACACACACACACATACATACATACATTTTATTCACAGAATAATCCATATATATATAATTTTATTTTCAATATTTCTGAACAGCATTTGTGGCAGTTTCATAATTTTTTTTATAGTTTTTATATTTTTATATATTTCAGACCTGTATTTGATGTTTAAAATTTTCTTTTATAAATTATTGGGAATGTAAATATAGTGTTTAGCTAATTATCTTATTTTAACAAAAAAATATTTTACTTAAATTATAATAAAAAATACTTGGCGTATATATAAAACTAAGCGATTTGAATACATTTTAATTTTTAAAGTAATATAATTATTTAAAATAATGTATTATGTGGAGACTTTAAATATATTATGTGCTTAGAAATTTACAAAGTATGAAAAAAAACCTATTGATAATTTTTTTAAATTAATATTAATTATATTTATTGTTGAGTTAAATCACTTAAAAGCAGTGCAGTGCTTGTTTCTTATCCGAGAGACCAAGTTTTGTTGCCTGGTTAGGTTAACACTGGATATTTTCACCAATTAATCATTTTCTATCTATTTTCCACAATGTATATAGTTTATTTCTTTGAAAATACGTATTCCAATTTATATGATTTTTAATAAGTCTATATTTTAGGTAGCCCAAATTGGTAGTAGTAATCATATAGCTAAAATCAAAACAAAAAGTTTAATTCCATTTTATATCATATTGATATAAGCAAACCGATTTAAGAGAACAGTAAGTTGGATGCATTTTATGAAGGTTATTATTGCATATGGTCTGTAAAGAAAATATGATTAATTTCCCCACATCCCTCTAACCACGGCCTACCCTAAGTGATAGTCGGAAAATCTCACACACACCCAACTTTTAAAGTATTGCTTTGGTAACATAGTTTTATTTTTAATGTTTTATAAGTAATAAATGATTAGATTCAACATGTTTTGGCTTAACTCTTCTAAATGTAGGTTTTACAAGATTAATAAAAAATAATAATGTTGTACTTGATATCTTTAAATTTGATCAAATATTGATTTATTAATTGTAATAAAATGTTTGAGGGCTAATTTATACTATTCAGATCTATTTTTGAGAAACATTTTTATGATAAAGTTGACGGAATCGTTTTATTGATATTTTGTTTACGAACAAAATATTTAAATCTAGTTTAAAACAGTTTTTATAGATACATATTAAAATAATATTTTTGGTAAATTATAATGAAGTGTTTTTTATATTTACATATGTTTATTTAATCAAAATCCCATTTAGAACACATAAAACTAAAAGTAAATCAAATTGCATAATTAAAAAATTATATAAAATTATCTAAATATAATTTAAAGTGTTTTTCAAAGTTTTTTAGGTAGCTTGCCAGCTGAATATCCTGTTAAATGTCACTTACACTAAACTATTATTATTTATAAATATTACATAAGTATTGACTCTTTCAACCCTACATATATACTTAATTTTCAAACATTTCAGAATAATTATATAATCTAACAACACATGTAAAATATCTTCAATGATAACATTTTCCACAAATATTTATATTCTGTTTTCGTTTACAAAAACAATTGTTCATTCATCAACAATCATTAATGCATCCGAATAATCAACATATTTCTAAAAATGTAGTACAAATCATCAATATAATTTTTGTTTTAATTTTGTAATGATGAAAATTAATCTAAAGGTCCTTCATCTCACAAATGGTCCACTTTTAAACAAATAAATAAATCAGATTTATTTATACTAGGTTTTTCTTTACCAACTACATGAATAGCTATATTAGGCCCTATTATTGAGAGTTAATGTATTCACACAAAGTTAACTATAAATTATATGTTTGATTGAAAACAATACACTAATTAACTAATTTTAAATGATTTTAATAAGAACAGTTTTGACTAATGGAATTCATTTTAGCTATTCAAAATAATGTTATAGTGTTAAAATTTAAAAAAAATATTTTTGATAAAGAATCACTATATTTTTGTGTGCTCTTGGGTGCAAAATCTAAGTTTTAAAAACTAAGAGTTTGTGTGTCTGTCATAAGCATTGCCTGATATCTATCTCAGAAGAAGTATGAAATTTAAAAATTAGTAGCCCCTGTACACGAAAATTTCCCCCTTGAACCAACAATTACTAAATATTGATTAGAATTATAAAAGTAATAAAAAGAGGAAAAAGATTGAAAAGCCATAAAAGAGCTGAAAGAGGTAAAAAAAGGGAAAATGAACCAATTGATCAAATATGGTAAAAGGGGCAAAAAGCATAAAAATTGTAAAAATGACAATAAGTAAATAATAAAAAATAAAAGATCTAAGGGTTAAGGGTGTAAAAGTAATAAAAAGAGGAAAAAGATTAAAAAGCCATAAAAGAGCTGAAAGAGGTAAAAAAGGGAAAAGGGTTAAAAAGGTTAATGAGGTATAAATGGCTTTGAAATGATAAAGATGGTTTGTATAATGTATTATATAAAGTGTATAATGTGAAAAGTATAATGGGGAGAAATGGTAAAAGGTCAATCAAAAAGAGCAATAAGGCCAAAAGAGAAATTTGTAAAAAGGGTAAAAGTAACTAATAAAAAGTGTATTAATGTTAAAAGTGCTAAAAGAAAAAAAAGTTAACAACACTGAAGAGTCAAAAGTGTGAAATAATGAAGAGAGAGAAAAAAATCAACGGGCTAAAAAGCGTAAATTGGATGGAAAGGGTGGATAAGGCAATAAAGAAAAGATGGTTAAAAAGTGTATTTTATTAGGTAAAGAGATTAAAGATGTGTAACAAGTACCAAAAGGTTTGAAATGGGTAAAAAGGGTAAACGGGGTAGAAAGATTAAAAGGGTTAAGAAAATTTCAAATTCTTTTGATTGAATTTAATTATAACACCTTAACAACCAATGATTAATTATGCTGTAACACTCTTCTTTGTTACAATACCAACATGCAAGAGTTTAAAGTATTGTGTTTAGAGAGAATATAAATTAATCCTTAAAACAAATACAAATCAGTTTTTAGACAATTTCAGATTATACCTTTATTTTGTCATTGTGTATTAGTCAGCCTAATATCGCATTTTATATTACAAATAAATTAATATTTAAACGTAATTTAAGATTTGATTACTATTCCTAGTGGTTTATTTTATATCAAAAAATTAAAAAATAAAGCTGCTTTATATATTACCTGTGCGAAAAACAGCTACAGCAGCTAGTATTTAAACAATACTCATGTCAAATGAACTCTCATGTTTAAAAAATATTTTAGAATTAGAGAATGATTGTTCATTTTGATAGATAAAATAGTTTTTTCAATTATAAAAAACAAATTTGTCATTGTCACAGTCTGTAATACTTAAGTTAATTATTTCAACATTTTATAAGGGTACACTTTAAAATCTAGAATTAAATTTTATAAATCGTTTTGAATTCTTATTAGCGTTTTGTTAATTTTAATAGTTAACAATTACGACAGTCTGAAGTTTAAGGAATTTAGATTTTGGTTTAGTTAACTGAAAAATAGTTTTCCGTATTTATTTATTTTTCATCACGTCATCGTTTTGATCCATTAACCTAAATATTAATTATACTAATGGGGTTTGGATGAGAAACGTAAAACTTAGCGGAAATTTTGTAGAAAAGAAGTGGCCAGATTGGGAATACATTCATGTAAAAAAAAAATTTTGTGTACCCAACCCGGATTATGACCCCAACTTCCCCTTCATTGCCACACTAAATGAGCATGATATTTTGACCAATATTTCACCAGGATAAGTGACCTTCAAATTTTTTGTAGTAGATCATGAATACTTGCTACATTTTTATTTTAAGTTTTTTTAACTGCTTCTTAAAAGCCATTCACGTTATAAGCTTATATAAAAAAAATCAACAAAATTAGAACTTCAAAACAATGTTAATAATTGTCATTCATCAAATATAAAATACTCTAGATAGTTTGATATTGATTAGTAAAATAATAAATTTTATTATTAGATTGAAAAAAAACCCGTATTCAATCAATATATGAATATAATTAGGCTTCTTCATTAAGATTGTGTGGTATTAACAAGAAGGTTTAAATAGATGTTAAGGAATGATTTTAAATAGCATTGGAACCTACTATGATGGTTGCATAGTCTAAGGTGTCACTCTCACAGTAGAATAGCCAATGAGATCAGGGTTTGAAACACGGTTGGGTGTACTGAGAGTGGTTTTCCCTAAATGGTCTTCCACGCTCTCCCTACAATAATGCTAATTCACTTCTTCTAAATTCAACCTTCCTCATCTCTAGCTTTTTGGATTAATAATACATATATACCCACTTCGGTGGCTCCGTGGTCTAATGCGCTACTCTCGTGTAGGACTAGACTGTTGAAGAGGGGGATCGGGGTTTGATCCCGGTCTGGTGCACTGAGGGAAGTTTTCCTGAATGGTTTTCCACTCTCCCTCAACGCAAATGCGGTTGCATTTCTTCTAAATTAAGCCTTTAAAATAGTTAACCCATTAGTGTAATTAGTATATAGGCGTATAGCTTGAACGTGTATTAAGATGCGGTGCTAATAAATGTGCTGTACATTTTTTTAAATAGCCAACATATACAGACACGTGGTCTGAAAATAAATGAACTCATTTAGTTTGGTTTGGTGGCAACATGGATTTTGATGATAGAATCCCAAAAATATTTACATAGTATGTTTTTTTCTAAATGGTTTTGGGCACTCCCTTTACGAAAATATGGACTAATTTCTTATAAATTTTAATTTACTCATCCCTACTTTCAGAGAATAATCAATTAAGTATGCCTATATTTGAAACACGGGTGAAAAATAATATCAATGATAATTTTAATATATTTAAAATATCTATAATACCAATATTAATTAAATATAATTGTAGTATCTATATCCATGAATGTAAAGAGTCTATTTTTTTATACGATAGAACAAGTATACCTTAGCTTATCTTGGTAAATAATAAACAATTTTAACACAAATTAACCTAACAAATAATAATAGTCAATTAAATAAATACATTGATCAATATAAATCTTTTCTCACAAAGTTTCCAAATTTAAATTTAGTATTTCATTCAAAACGACCCAATGGTTTATCCTTTTATGTTATAGTTTATAAATAAAATATTCCTTATTGTGTTTTTTATTTTACGATAGGTTAAGAGATGTAGGTCATTAATTTTATGAGATTGTCTCAAATTATATATTATTCTAAGCAGGTGATAAACCTGATATATTTATTTTGAATGAAATATCAAATCTTCTTTCAAGTTGTAAATTTTCTTTACTACATATAATTTCAAATCAATAAAGAAATGTACCAGCTCACCACAAGAAAATAATTAAATTATGATAATATCATATTAATATCGTAATTTAAAACCTTAAAAATATAGTTCATATACATTATCCAATCAAATGTTAATACATTGATTCTCTTTAATATCTTTTAGAAATAATAACAATTTTATATTAACAGAATTTATGTCGTATAATTTAATGCCCAGATATAAATGTGTATAGTTATTTGTGCAGAAATTTTAAGTGAAAACTCCCAACTCAAAAATATGACTAAAGTCATAAAAATCTAAATAATTGTTATTATTTGCCGCTTTGTTTGGGAAAAAACTAAAACAATTCTCCAATGGGCTTCATAAAAATATATATACATCAATCTTAAACAATAATAAAATTATATTGACCACACTATTCATGGTATATTGCACCCCAAACACTCAACATAAAACACAAGTGAAGATAATTTAAATCTATATTTGTTAACAAAATAATGGAATACTCTTATCTTCTAAGTTCAAATGGCCATTCTTACATAGAATAATTTACTCTCAACCCTCATAATCTTTGGAAAGGGTAAATCAACAAATATAACCATTCAATGTATTACAAAGAGTTTTTTTTAATTATTAACATCAATAAGAAAGGGAAACAAAACAAAACAAATCAAAAAGTCGAGTTTTTGGTCTTTTATATCTCTGCTCTCTCAAAACTGTTGGGCTGAAAATGCCCAGAGATAAGATAATCATTTGTCCTTTGGGGTGAACGCATGTAAGAAGATTCTGTGTGTTGTTGTTGGTAGGGCCTGTTAGAATTGTTCATCATCATCGTCATGGTGGCACCATTGTTGCTTATGGTGGGTACCTGTAGATCTGCGTACACATTGTCTTTAACGCCTCGGCTGTTTCCAAAACTCAGGTGCCGATGCTGCAAACATTAATCACACCATCCGCACACAACCCCCATCAGCGAATGTTTTAGTTGTTGGTTTTATTTTCGTGTGTTTTTCTTTATCTTTTCCCCTCTCAAATTGTTTGCTTGTGTTTCTATCTGTTTTATTATATTGTTGGATTTTTTTTTTT